>QVTF01007084.1:0-26342 GCA_003573665.1 Oxygymnocypris stewartii | reverse complement strand
TCACAATCTCAGTTCCAACTCGTCCGTTAGTTGTTTTCTCTGTGATAACAGCTGTTTTCATACAGTGACACCTGCACTTCCTGCGCGAGAGCTTAGAGTTTGAAAGTGTAATACATGCTTTTATAACATCAAGATTGTAAACTATGTAACTCGTTGTGTGTTGGTTTGGATCAGGCATCTCTTCAACGCTTGCAGTTAGTCCAGAATGCAGCAGCTCGGCTCTTAACTGGGACTAAAAGTATGAGCACATTACCCCGGTCTTAGCTTCACTACACTGGCTTCAGGATTGAGCTCAAGATTCTACTGATTGTTTTTAAGATTACATGGGTTGGCACCTGCGTATTTATCAGAGCTTTCCATGTCCACACTCCTGCTAGAGCACTGAGGTCGTCCAATCAGGTGCTCCGAGAGCCAGATTCAAAAATAAAGGTGACCGAGCTTTTTCAGTGGTAGCACCTAATGTGTGGAATAGTTTACCTGCGCACATAAGAACTGCTCAGAGTCACGTCTTAAGACACCCTGCATTCCTTGGCTTTTATTTTGAGTTGAGTCGAGACATTGTGACGTTTTACTGTATTCATTTTGTTTGTGTGGGAGCTTTTCCGGACATTGTGAAGCACTTTGGTCAACCATGCTTGTTTTTAAATGTGCTATATAAATAAAATTCAAATTTATGAAAAAGTCCGGGGGGGGGGGATTTACATGATATTAAAAGTAGGTTGTGGGGGTGGGGGGTGCACGTCCCAAACGTAATCTATGCCCCAGATATATATATATATATATATATATTATTATTATATTACATGTATAAGCTACCTTTCAAAAACATTAGGATCAGTAATAAAAAATATAGTTTTTAAATTTATAAAAATGTATCATTTTTTTCAATTGAGCATTAAATTACAAACGACTTTAATTTAAACAAATTCTGTTCTTTAAAAACTTTTTTTTGATCTGTGAATCCTTAAAAATATATAGTGTAGCAGTTTCCCACAAACATATTCAGCAGCACGACTGTTTTCAACATTGATAATAATCAGAAATGTTTCTTGAGCAGAATATTATCATTATTTCTGAAGATCATGTGACACTGAAGACTGGAGTAATGATGCTGAAAATACAGATGCGCATCACAGAAATACATTACTCTTTTTTTCAGATTCACAGAATTGATAATAATATTTCACAATTTGATCAAATATAATAAATAATGACCTTCATACAGGCTGTTCCGAGTGTCCCGAGCTTCATTCGAGCATCACTGCACACACACACAAATCAAACTGAGCACGTTCACACATTAGCCTTTATTAGTTTGGTAACTGAATGTAATGCATTTATTTATTTGTCAATAACAACACTGAAAAATGTTGGCGGATACTTGATCACGTTTCTCAACAATAATTACAGGTCATGAACACGATGCATAATCCATATACAAGCTAAACGATACAAAGCCTGAACACAAGTCCACAGTCCAAACAAAACCAGAACTGGACAACAGAGGGAGACATTTCACAACAGTTAGATAAAGAAAGACCAGTGGAGGGCGCTTGCTGTGTGTCAGACATGTTCATAGGTCAAGATTTTCCTATGTGTGTCATTATAGTTAGTTGTGACTCAGATTTCTCAGTAATTTACACTGTGGATTATTTTACATGATAATTTCCCAGTGAAAGTCATTACCAGACACTTTTAATCACAAATGCATGCATATATTAACTTCATAATATTAATTATCACTTAGTTGCACCTCACAAATGACATACAGTTTGGTCATTTGCAATATTTAGTATTTTGTTTTAAAGCAACTCTATGTTAAATGCATACCACTTAATCTTAGCCTTTTCTAATATGTTTTCAATTAAAAGTTGTGTTAGCATTAGTTAATGCACTGTGAACTTACACAAACACAAATAACGGTTTCTATTACTGCATTAAACCCATATTAACGAATAAATCACTAGGCTATGTTAGATAATGCATTAACTTCTGTTAACAAACGAGGGCCTTCTCTACTTAAAGAAAGAAGCATTCAATGGGTTTGCACCTTTGTACAATGTAATTAAAATGCAATCGTGCTTTCTCCACAAATGACCTGTAAGAGTGTTTGAGGAATCGTTTAATTAGACCTGAGGATTATTCTGCTTGGGTGGGTTGTAATAAATTGGATCTTTATAATAAATAACTGAGGAAAATGAGCTGTGCAACGAGGGAATGACAGGCATATCTCAGGACAGCCCGACATTGAGCTATATCCTTATGATGACACTCACACCTACGCACACGCACACGCACGCACGCACAGCACGCACACGCACACGCACACACACACACAGACAGACAGACACAGACACACACACACACGCTCACAGACACACACCACACACAGACAGACACACACACACAGACACAGAGACACAGAGACACACACACACACACACAACACACACACACCACAGAGACACCACAGACACACATGCACGCACGCACGCACGCAAGCAAGCACACACGCATTGACACACACACCACACAAACACACAGACACACACACACCACACACACGCACTGCACGCAAGCACACACACTCACAAGCACGCACACACGCTAGCACACCGCACGCACGCACACACACACACACACACACACACGCTGTAAGAGAAAAGCAGCACACAATACAGAAGAAAATGCTCTCCCCTCAGGCCATCCGAGATGTTGATGAATTTGTTTCTTCAATCGGCTTGTAGAAATGTAGCACTTGCTCAGCATGGATGCTCTGCAGTGAATGGGTGCCGTCAGAATGAGTCTGATAAAAACATCACAAGTAATCCACACCACTCCAGTCCAAAAAACGTATGTCTTGAGAAGACAAAAGCTGAAACAAATCTATAATTAAGACGTTTTCAACTTCAAACCATTGCCTGTGGCTAAAAAAATGGTCTGGTCTGAATCAGGAGAGAATCTGCACAGATCAATCTTAAACAGCTCTAAACAAATATGTGGCTGGGTTTTGTTGTGAGAGACAACAGCAAATGGACTTTTTCACTGGAGGAAAAGTTAATGTTTTAGACTCGTATTTTAGTTCAAAACATCTTAATGATGGATTGTTTTCAGCTTTTGTCTTCTCCAGATGTTAACTGATGGACTGGAGTGGTGTGGATTATTGTGATGTTTTTATCAGACTCTCATTCTGACGGCACCCATTCACTGCAGAGCATTCGTTGCTGAGACACTGATGCAATGCTACATTTCTCCAAATCTGATGAAGAAACAAACTCATCTACATCTTGGAAATATTCATTTTTGGGTGGAACTGTTTTTTTTTTAAATAACACATGGTATGATGAATGATGGACTCTTTGAAATTAGTTATTAATATAAGGTAATGCTATATTGTACCCACACCATCAAACAAGGGACTCTAGGCAAGCTGACATAAGATGCAACACTAAAACATGACACACTAATACCACACTCTTCTGCCTGTTGGTCATTGAACTGAATTCAAAGTACTTGACGAATACTGCGATCTGTCATCAATACTTCCCCAGGTTTCAATACGTTTGTTTCCATGCTAGAAAAAACTGTGCACACTTCAACTCATTCACTTTACATCATGACAGATCTGATTCTGGCGCTTGTAAATCAGACAGACTGACGTAAACAAGTTCAGTTTTAGCCCTTCACAAATGTTAAAATGATCTAAACCCCTCAAAGAGCTGAATACGTTCTGTTAATGCCAGCTCAATATATACACATCATACAGCAAGCGGTTTTCAATCAGCATCTTATTTACAAGCATATAACAGTAGATGAATTGATTGTACATTCAGGTGTTGGGTTTATTGTTAAAGCTCTGTGAATGAATGCACACGTGGATTATTTGAGGGATTATTTAAGGCACTTGCCGCGTCGTTTTATCAGCTTTGCTAGAATAAATAATAGTTTTTAAAGTTCTCCAAGCAATGCAAATGTAAAGCGGCTGTGGTGCTATTCGTCGTCCATGTGCAGTGATGCATTCGTCACAATCATGGATCTTGTGTTTTATAATGAGGTATATTTTTGACGAGTGAACTGCATGCCCTCGGTCATCCTCGTCCGTCTCTCTCATTGCTATGACTGAGGTCAGTGAGCAAGGTGTTTGTGTAACAGCAGGGACCAGGATTTCTTTGCATCTCATTTGCCGGCTGATGCATGTTAATTTAGTACGGCCAATGGCCATATGTTACTTCATACTTCATTTGCACAATTAGAACATAATAAGAAACTTTCTCCAGGTCAGATAACGATTACGCTCTAAACTAAACTAAAGATTAGACTACAGCTCGGTTTCAAAACATTTAAAGACATAACTCCTGATTCCTGTAGAAATCCAACCTGATTTCACAATAATTCAAACATATTTAATAAGGCGGCTAATCCATACGAATTGTGGTAAATGGTACATATTTTACCAGTTCCCCAATTCATATGAATTCGTACAAATGACCTAACCCGCTCTAAACTTAGGGTCTCAGCCTGATCTCACGCAATTCGTACATATTTTACGAGGTGGCTAATTCATATGAATTCAAATGACGTCACTCGCCATTCATGCAACCTTTTTGCTAAATCATATATATTTTACAAGTTGCACAATTTGTACAAATGACCTACCCCTAAGCCTACCAGTCACTGGGGTGTAGTCAAATCATACGAATTCATACGAATTAGCCACCTCGTAAAGTACGAACGAATCGGTCGTGAGATAGCGTTGGGGGTCTAGACAAAATCAGATCAAACAAAATCAGTGAGGCAATCACAATTGTTCATGAGATCGCATTACTATGCTACACTGGAAACAACAATCCTCTAATAAGCATAAAAACACATAACACGCAAAATATGGATTAATAAGTCTATTTTAATGTGATTTTTTTTCACTGTGCATTTTAGGATTGCCTTTTTCACGAAGGATACTGTATAAATACTGCCTTATAAATCTGGCCAAGACGGAGGTATCTTAAATGGTACAGCCTACACGTTTTGAAGCAGCCTAAAAATGTTGTTTACTAAGTTTTGTAACAGAGCCCCGCTTTTTTCACATTATGTACATTTCCTCTTCCAAAATAAAACCCTACTGGGAACCAGAGGCGAGGGAAATTACGAGGGAAGGTTTTTAAATGTAAACAAGATATTCTAAGTATAACAACAAATAAAAATGCAAGAGAAATATGCGTCTTTGTTTTGATTTTTGAGACATTTCTATTCAGCAATGTGGCCTTGTCTAGCATCACACACACTCATATTGTATTCATCATCACAAAAAGCCTTGAATAATAAGAAGCCTCTAACAAGCTGGGCCTTGTGTTTCCACAAACAGACTGAAATCATGTTTATCTAACGAGGCTTATCTTTTAACTTTAAAGACAATTTTGGCACTGAAGTGAACATACACTCGTAATAAACACAACAGCTTTAGGATTTCTTCAGACAGTAACACAAAACAAAGAGTTATTTACAGTAAATGACATTCGTTTGCTCATCGCTTAAATACATTAGATCGAGCTCACCCAAAAGCACACATACAGATGTCCTTATAAATGTGGTTTGGGTTGTGTTTGTTGTTCTTAAATACTACATCTCTCCCAGCGCAGGTAAATCGGAGAATTTGAAATGGATCAATTTCATGTAACATCTCATCTCAGACTTTCATCTTCTTCTCAGATGCTGGTCTGAAGGTCTCCGTTGAGCAGCGCGGCGTTATGCGTTTCCGTCATAACGTCGTTAACCATTCGAGATCCTGTCCTGTCGACTGTCGCTGCGCTCGATCTCATCCAAGCCGCCGACTCTTTTAAGACACAGGACATTTTGGAAGCTCTTCTTGAAGTTGTCCGACAGAAGGCGTAGAGGATGGGGTTGGCGCAGCTGTTGGCGTAACCCAGCACCACGACGAAATCAAAGGTGCTCTTCAGCACAGTTGTGGTGGGAACGGTTCGGTCACAGACGTCAGCTTGAATACGTAGAAAGGTAACCAGCATAAGACGAACACCACTACTACGATAGACACCATACGGGTGACTTTCCGCTCAGAACGCTTTCGTTGGTGGAGCCGACTCGCATGCCGGAGGATTTCACCTTTATTACGATCAGTAGATAGCACATGGAGATGATTAATCAGTGGTAAGAAAAACCCCAAGAAGAAGGTGTAGAAGATGAAAGCGGTGTAGTAGGTGCTCTGTGGCTCCGGCCACAACATGGTACAAGTCCGAGCCTCGTTCCTTTGATGTTCACGCCGCTGTAAATCATAATCGGTAGGTTAACCAGCAAAGAAACGCCCCACATGGCCAGACTGATGATTTTGGCCATGCGCGGCTTTCGCCATTTGGTGGATTTGATCGGATGCACCACAGCCAAGTATCGATCGAAACTCATGACCGTCAGAAAGAAGATGCTGGTGAACTGGTTCATGGAGTCCACGGTTAGGACGATGCGGCATATCGCGGATCCAAAGGGCCAGTGGAGCAGCGAGAGCTGAATGGCAATGAAAGGCAAGCTCAACATGCACAGGACATCCGCCACGGCCAAGGTTCAGAATGTAGATGTTCGTCACGGTCTTCATCTTGGCGTAGCGCAGGATGACGTAAATGACCAGGGCGTTCCCACAGAGCCCCACCGCGCAGACGACAAAATACACAAACGTGATGACTGCTGAGCTGGTTTGGTTGAAGTCAGGGTGGGTGCTATTGTGAGGGTAATCTCCAGACCAAAGTCAGACTCGTTCCCGGGGAAGAAACTATCATTGAGCAGGCGGTCAGCAAGGGACATGTTGGAACTGGGCATAACGTCCATTTTGTGTCCATTTTGGTAGTGTTTTGTAGTGTTTAGCCACCGGGGAAAGGCTTATGAAGATAGAGTCTGCAGTTTAATGAGAAATCTGTGTGCGTTGATAAAAACAAGGAAATATGAGTTATCAATCAAGCTTGTCACATCTACACCTGCCTTTTTTTTTGTCTTGGTTGAAGTAAAACCTAATCAAAGAAACACCGTACGAGTGTCAATTTGTATAATTAATAATTGTAGACTTGTTTGGGGTGTATTAATGGTGGATTGTAGCCCTGATTTCCACATTAGAATAACTAACTGAATTCAGACTCAATGTTAACATGACAGTTCAATGCAAATTGGCATTTTAAATATTATGTGATGTATACTCGTAAAATCAATAGTGTTTTTAATTTGGTCAGTTCATGCATTTGAGACAAATACAAGTGTAAATGGTTAATAACTGCCCCTAATGGGTTTACGTCAGCATACAAACGTTTGGGAATCCCACAACCCACATCAATCATGGATAAGACACACGGATAGAGCAATCACAAATCTCAAACAATAAGTGCTATATGGAGCATGCAACAGAAAATGTGAATTCTGATATGTTTGCATATTGTGAGAGAACATTAGACTGGGTTTATATCTGTTCTCCTGAAGCACGTTACACATAAAAGCATCAATATACAAAATAAAATGTGGCCAAGTGAAAATAGAATGTGCTTTACTCAAAATGCATTAAATTATTAAATGTAAACAGACTTTTTATCAAAACTGATTATGAATCCAAAGTCATGCGTATTACTTGCCCTGTGATTTTAAGGTCACTGGATTGTCAATTCTGTATACAAATCTTGAATAAACAAGGACTTTACCTTGTCTGTCTGGTTTCTACAGCTCATTGACTTTTGCCCAAACAAATATTGGTTTAATTGATTTTTATGAGCAAACAGCACAACTATTTGATCTCGAAGAGATCCTCTTTGATGCAGAGTTGATTTAACATTAGCTGTCCAACGCTCAGATGAATGAATGGATATAAAGTGAAGTCCTGCAGTGTTGTTCTGCCGTGTAGATGACATAGACACATCCAAATCGTGTCTGTCTTCACTTCATCCCACACAGAGTACCACAGCATCTTAACTGAGCAAACTGAGCACTACAGAAACCCAGCTGAGATCAAATCAAACCCTGGAGTTCACTTAAAAACAGCAGTCCGCTTAAATGTATTTAAGTAAGCAATTCAAAAAGATAGCCTACCAATTAAACATCAAACATTTATTTCTCTTTACTGCGTTTGTAAGCTATACACGACATAAATTGTATCAAATAATGGATTATTATAGAAAACAGGATACACGATTGATATATACATTAACTAAAACATGCAGCCACCTGACTAACGTTAGTCCATAACATTTTTACCCCAAAACGGCTATTACGAATTTGCATAATATAGCGTATGTTTTAATTTCAAACGAAAAAGTTAAATCTTAAATTATATGTTTACAACTACATGCCATGTGAGTTGGTATGTTGCAAACATGACCAATTTTAAACGCCGATGTGTTTAATTTAAATTATGTACCTGTAGTTTTAGGAAACCTTTGTAGATCCATTCCTTGAATATGACAGCTTCACATGCTTCCACGGATCACCGTAATATTACCGCAAACCTGTTCGCTCAAGCGCGATATCCAACTCGAGAATAAACGGCGCTCGGACTGGACGCCCCCTGATAAGCTCGCGCGCGCGCGCGCGTCCGTTCGTGCGTGCGTCAGGACACCGGCATTTCTCCTCAGATAACGAACGGTCGTTATTTCTGCAGGACATAAACTAAAACACATGTGTTTTAACATAAAACATTTCAAACACTTAAACTTTTCAAAAAATAAGATTTAATCAAGACATGAGAACGAGATTTCGGGGGCAGCTGTTGAATTCCTTTGGTATTTTCAGCCCTCGTGCACGCGGACCCGCTGAGCGCGCGCTTCCCGCGCTCCTTGATATATCCCGCTCCGCGCGCGAGATGCATTAATCTAACTGACGTGAAGGGCTATATTCAGTTGTTATTGCTGTGTGGTCTTGATAAGGAAGGATACGGAAGTATGGCAGGGGTCCAAATTATTATTTATATAAATCCCCTACTGCTTAAAATTAGATTGGGTCAAAATAAATGCACGAGGGAATAGATTCATAAACTTGAAATGAGTCATATCATGAGAATCCGTCTTCCCTACATTATTTGAGAAAAAAGAGGATGATGTCCTATAGCCTACTGTTATATATATATATATATGTGTGTGTGTGTGTGTGTGTGTGCTCAGATGTTTTAATGTACCCCACCTGCGGGGCATGTTGTCACATTTCACTGAGAGAGATCATTTTTGAGGGTAAGTAAAGAAAAACGAATACACTGTAATTATGAAACAAATAGACATATTTGTACTAGACAAGTGTGAAATTACTGTGGATAAAAAAATTATATTCTGCATGCGGATACAAACCGAGAAGGTCAAAAAGTGTTATACTGTGCCCTGCTCCTCAAACCATTTATTGAGACCAAGCTGTAAAAAGGACTCCTTAACATCTACAATACATTAAACAGAGGGACATAACCGAAGTTATTTCTTTGAATGTGCAAAACTTTCTACTTCAGTTAGCTATTGGTAGCATAACTAAAGGAATAACAAAAAGGCTAAAATGCTCTAAATCAGTGTTTATGATTCTTATAGTGAATTAAAATATCTTAACAAATGCCAGTTATATCATGCATCAAAAAGCTACAGCTAAAATAACTGTTATGAGTGACACCTGAAACTCTGCACAGGCTACAAATGGCTTTTAATTGATAAAAAACACGGTGAAATATGTATTACTCTTCCCACCACTGGATAAAAAATGTAACTGCGACTATTTATCTCACAATTCTTACTTTTGATCTTAAAATGATTGTCTCAGGATCGCTAGATATACACTCAACTGTGAGTTTGCAAGTCACAATGTTGAGATAAAGCTATAAACGCAATTAGCCTATCCAGCCCGATCCAATGGGCTCTATGCACGGTCGTGCATGACGTATTTCCGGTGAAATCTCAGGACACTCGCTTACTTCCGCCGACCGTAGAGTACTGTGCTACTACAGGAACGCTAGTCGCTAAAACAGCTTTGGATAATTTTTGTTGATACTTGTTTGCTTTATATAGATATAGCCTACATATTTACGCTTACCTCCGCTTTAAAATCTCCCGAACCGGAAACTGAAGGGCGGCCTTGTGCCAAACGCGGAAGTAATGCGTGCCCATTCGTATGATGACCTACACCTAACCCCGCGCCTAAACCTACCCGTCACTTGGGTTTAGACAAATCGTACTAAATCGTACGAGTGGGGTCCTATGAATTCGTACGAATTAGCCACCATCATAAAATATGTAGGCATTGAGATAGCGTTGCTATCCACTTGTTTCGTTTCTTCTCGTAATGGTGGGCGCGGCCATTTGTAAATTCGATGGGTCAAGCTTCCGGTCTCATTTGCATCCCAAGTGTTGCCAATTTAGCCATTTTGTTGCTGGATTTAGCAACTTTTACAACTACCATGGCAACGTTTTTTTTTTCAAAAGCACCTAGCAATAAATTTAGCTTTAAAAAAAAAAAAAAATCTACTTTTAGAACTTTTGTAAGTGACTCAATGATAAAAAAGGCACATCTTTTCTTCTGAATTACACAAAAAGAGGAAACCATTGAACGGCTAGCCAGCCAAACAGCACACGGAGAGACCTGGAGAAAGATACAAACTGTACAAACATTAAATGTGCATTAAGTTGCTAGTTCCAATTGGTCAATAATGAATGCACATTTATGATAAAGCATGTTATTAGCTTGTATATAATTTTTGTTCAGTTAGGTACACACCGTAAGAAACAAATATGTAGAAACACTGAAAAGGTCTAGTCATTTTCTGCCAGGATGTTATCCATTAAATTGTAACTCTGTAACCTTAAAACACAAAATTTAAAACACCTGTGAAAATTAAATATGGATTTTTTCCTTCATATTTTGTGGAGCACACTAACTCACTACCGATACACTGCTCAAAACCATAATTGTTCAGTTTTACTAGTTAATAAGAAAATACATAAAATGTTTAACTGTTCAATGTTGTAAAAAATCATAAAGATGTATTGCTTATGTTACTTTTACAAATTTAAATATTTGATGTTTATATAATTTTTATGAAAAATAACTTTTTTTAAACATCTTTTCGCCGAGATTTGAGTAATCTTGTTGCGTATTCTA
The DNA here is from genome assembly GCA_003573665.1 of Oxygymnocypris stewartii. Lineage (NCBI taxonomy): Eukaryota > Metazoa > Chordata > Actinopteri > Cypriniformes > Cyprinidae > Oxygymnocypris > Oxygymnocypris stewartii. Next base: position 15,236 of record QVTF01007084.1, on the reverse strand, counting down.
CGTAAAACCGCTGTTTTGTGTACTGGTTATGTAATGACGTCATCACGCAATAACATCACAACGTCATTTAGCAGCAAATCGATCTGCTTTTAGCAACTTCCCCTGATAATTAGTTGGCAACACTGTCCTCCAGCTATTCTTAGCTGTACAAAACAGGACGTTTTGAAGAATCAGGATCAGAATGAGCTTTATTGGCCACATACGAGGAATCTGTTAGAGTGACAGAAGCTACACCTTGCAACAGCATGACAGCAACAGGACACAGACAACAAGAGAACAATATACAAATAGGCAATGTATAAAAATGCGCAGAAACGCAATATACAATACAGACAATTATGATGTGTGAGGTCTGACATGTGCAAATTGAAATGCAAAATATGTTCACCAATGTTTGGTGAATAATTAATTGTATAATCGTGTCGTGTGCTCCATGTTTAATGTCAAGTGTTCATGAGATGGATTGCCTGAGGGAAGAAACTGTTTCTGTGTCTGGTCGTTCTGGTGCTCAGAGCTCTGTAGCGTCGGGTAACAGTTCAAAGAGTCTAAGCAGTGTATGCAACCGGCCCCTGGACTCTACCATCTTTGCTCATGGGTACTCAGATCCAGGAACAGTCACATGACAATCACTTATCAAAGGCAGCAAAAAAGGGCAAATCATGTAAACAATAAATAACTGAATGGTTGAAACTGAATGAAGCTAACCAAACAGACAAACAAACAGGCTACAGCACATGAGCAGTTCACATTCATGTGAGAGTGTGTTTCTTAAAGGTACAGTGACAAAACAAACAACAACAACAAAATAAATTGTTCCAAAAGTGTCTCAGCTCTAACAGTTTAACACACACGCGCACACACACTACACACACACACACACACACACACACACACACACACACACACACACACACACACACCCACACACACACCAGTGGGCCTTCACCTCTGACAGCACTTAGTCAACGAGAGCAGAAACTGAGAATATATGGGGTTAAAGGTCAATGACAGATAAGCCATGAAAAGCCTTGATGAAAGGTAAACTGTGGTAAAGACAATAAACAGACGCTGCTTGAATAAAGGGTAAAATAAGTCAAAATGATAAACGATTAAACTGAAATATTTATGGAAACAGAAAGTATCCAGTATAATTATTAAGAGATTGAAACAATGAGCCATTTATTTTCAAACTTTGGGTATCAAAGTGTTATGAAGCTCAAATTTCTTTTTTTTGTGATTTGCTGTTTTCTACAAAACATCATCCTTCTTATGATAAAGAACATTCTGTGAAGGTTTAACCTTTATGTATTTAATATTGACTGAGTAATATCACGTCAAAGATTGAAATTAATGGTAGAAATCAAACTTTGATGCTTGTTATCTCATAATTAGGTTTTGAGGCTTTAGCCTGCATTTCACCGAGAGGGACACAAATGGATATTTGCATTGCTCTCTGAAGTACTGTTTTAAATTGAATTCAGGTTTCAAGAAAAGGGCAAGAGTGAGAGGATCCATTGTTTTCAAGCTGACAAAGAAGCGATGGGAAATAGATAGGGTTGTTAGGACGGTGTGTGGGGGAGAGAGAGAGGATCATGCATTAGTAATGAGAAAGCTAAGCATTTCTGTGTTTCTTTCACTTTTTGGGTCCCTCTTGTTGATTTTTTATAAAACAGATTTAAACTTGTTTTTCTTTTTGTTATGTGAAGGTTTGATTAAAAATGTATCGGAAACTTTTTAGCATGCCTTCGTCATTTATACTTTTCAAACTCCATTTATGTATTTTAATGTTTAAGCTTATCCCAGACAAACATTTATCAATCTGAAATGTGTAACTGTACATTTTGTGGAATTATTTAAATGATGTGAAAATTTGAATATTGGTAGCTTTTATTTAGGATACATAAAATGCTAAAATTGGATTCACAATAATGGCATTTTATTCCCCAAAAGTTAAAAATGCTATTTCTTGGTGATGAATGTTACAGTGCCACCTACAGGTCGGAACAGGTAGTTGTCTATATGATAGGCCACCTATAACGAGGGCTTGAAATGGCGGTAGTACTACTAGTAGGCTGTTCAGACAGAATATATTTATGTGATTCGCACTGAAGTAAATAATAAAAAGCGTTTTTACTTCGCCCGCCATTTTAAACAGTGCTCGGAGGCGGCAAAACTGCCGAAAAGACGTCCGTTTCGCGCCTGTTTATATAGAAAAACAGATTAAAAGCAGTGCAGCCGGGGTCTATCATGAATTCATTCCCTGATAAAGTAAAACTAACGAGACGTTATTTATTCAGAGAAACATGTTTAATCTTCAAATCGCAGGCTTAGACACTATTAGGCTAATCGGAGAACTGTATCGCAACGCCACTGGATCAACACCGTCAAGTAAAGCCTGGAATACACTACGTGATTATTTCCCTGATTTCCCCTGATTTTACAGCCTGAACAAGTTGAGGAAAGACAGAGCCGGTCTGCAGATTACAGCTGACAGATACACAGAAAATCTCGTAGTGTATTATGGTCACAGACTCCTATTTGTAAGCTTCAGACTTTGATTCTATTCAGTCGGAGGAGATCAAACATGTTTGATATTTATAACACGTTTTCATTTGTCATGCGTCTCTAAACAACAAGGTGCCACGTTTCTGCGTGAGTTCTTTAAGATCGGATAACTTTAAAGTCTGTTAGTGTATGATCTTCAGACACAGTGTATGATGCCCAGGTTTCCTTTGTCACCATTTATAAAGTCGGTAAGTGTATGATGCCGAGTGTTTTAAAAGTCGTGTAGTGTATTCCAGCCTTAAAACGAGTGAGCGTTCATTTCACCTTCCCAAGGGTTACCCTTTAGTGGATAGTCCACTCAACACATTCTACTAACTATATGTTTGTAACTACATGTCAACTATTTCTCATTCATTTGAGAACTACTAACTCTCAGAGTAGACTGTTAGGGTAGGTTTACGGTTAGTAGAATAAGTTAACATATACTTGTAAAGTTTCTCAGTATGTTGTATGTCGTGGACCCATCAAAATAAAGTGTTAGAAGATATTAAGCAGACAGTCTACTAATACTATAATGACTGATAGTCGACTTGTAGTAGCAAAGTTACTCACTGTTAGTAGAATGTCTAAAGTGGGACTATCGAAATAAAGTGTTACCTTTCCATTATGTTCATTCATTTTTTATTTATAAAGCACATTTAAAAACAACCCAGGTACGGTGGCCGAGAGAGCTCAACGCGCTGCAAATAGAAAAAACACCTGCAAATTAAGAAAACGACTTCCTCAATTTGACAACATACATGCTACAAATGCTCACGACACGCAGAAATAAAGCGCGCAAATACAATGTATTTTTGTGAGCATTTGCATCGTCTGCTGTCAAAACTGATGATCTTGTTTTCTTGATTGCTGGTGCTTTTTCTATTTGCATGTGTTTTCATGAAGTTGCAGCGCGTTGAGCTCTCTCGGCCACCGTACACAGGGTTGACCAAAGTGCTGTACAGATCTGAGTCATCAAATAAACATACAAATGACAGTCTCTCAAACAGCAAACAAAAACACTTGACACCATTCGGATTATACCGGTCGGCTATCCAGAGTTTGCCCTACTGTCGCAAAAGCTTCGGTTTCCACGATGGTTTAACCTCGATCTACAAACAGAGAGCAATCCACGGCTGCCTGGTCTAAGTGATCTAGAAGGATTATGATACTGTAAAATGTCAGACGTTGGTGCTAGGCGTGTAATTTACATTTAACATTTATCAGATGCTTTTAATCCAAAGCGACTTACAGTGCATTCAGGCTACACATATTTTATCAGTACATGTGTTCCCTGGGAATTGAACCCACAACCTTTCCACAATGCTCTACCACCGAGTCACAGGAACACACAGTGTAATGCTTTAGAAACAAAAACAAGATTTTTCAATTGTATTCTCAGTTTTACTGGAAGCCAATGCAGAGGTTAAAATGAGAGAAATACGATGACATTTTCTACGATCAGTCAGCAGCCGAGCTGCAGCATTATGCTACCATTTGAAGACGACTGATAGATGATTGGATTTGCCCATAATAGAGTGAATTACAGAAATCAAGACGTGAAGTAATAAATGCATGGATAACTATTTAAAAGTTTATTTCGTTATGTTCACAATGAACAATGTATGTAAGTATAATATTCACAATGGATCTAAGTATATATATTCACAATGCATCTAAGTATAATATTCACAATGCATGTAAGTATAATATTCACAATGCATCTAAGTATAATATTCACAATGCATCTAAGTATAATATTCACAATGGATCTAAGTATAATATTCACAATGCATCTATGTATAATATTCACAATGCATGTAAGTATAATATTCACAATGCATCTAAGTATAATATTCACAATGCATGTAAGTATAATATTCACAATGCATCTAAGTATAATATTCACAATGCATCTAAGTATAATATTCACAATGGATCTAAGTATAATATTCACAATGCATCTATGTATAATATTTCACAATGCATGTAAGTATAATATTCACAATGCATGTAAGTATAATATTCACAATGCCATCTAAGTATAATATTCACAATGCATCTAAGTATAATATTCACAATGCATCTAAGTATAATATTCACAATGCATGTAAGTATAATATTCACAATGCAATCTAAGTATAATATTCACAATGCATCTAAGTATAATATTCACAATGGATCTAAGTATAATATTAACAATGCATCTATGTATAATATTCACATGCATAGTAAGTATCATTTCACAATGCATCTAAGTATAATATTCACAATGCATCTAAGTATAATATTCACAATGCATCTAAGTATAATATTCACAATGCATCTAAGTATAATATTCACAATGCATTAAGTATAATATTCACAATGCATCTAAGTATAATATTCACAATGCATCTAAGTATAATATTCACAATGCATCTAAGTATAATATTCACAATGCATCTAGTATAATATTCACAATGCATGTAAGTATAATATTCAACAATGCATCTAAGTATAATATTCACAATGCATGTAAGTATAAAAGCCAAATAGCCTGTATCCTTCCTAACGAGCTTGTTGATTGTCATTAAGAAATGTTTTGAGTCACATCAACTTTAAGGGTATTTTTTATTGCCAATTTGTTGTAAAGAAATAGGTCAAATATGATTGAAAAATGAGGCAGTTTATTACTGTGGTTTTAATAAAGGCTTACTGTCTCGAATAAGTGCCTGAGGATAACTAAATATTGATTATTTTTATAATATGTCATAAATCTATACATTATAGGTCTGCACCGGACATGTGATGCCCAAGGGTCTGATTAAAAGCTTTGGTCAGTGTATGTAGTGATAATGATAGATAGTCAAATAGCCAAGCTAGGAGTTTAAAAAGCATGTTTTCTGAGGCGCAAAGCCAAAGGGTTGGGGAGCGATAAATGAATCCTTTTAGACAGTTAAAAATGGTCAATAGTGTAAACTAGAGTATGTTGAACTATCAACTGGATATATAACGACAGGGTTAAACTGAAACGTTCTGGACAAGAATGACTCAAAAATACAGAATACTATGAATCAAATTAAATTAGTCAACATGCATTTCAATTAGAGTTGCTAATATGCATCATTTTAGGATTTTTTTTTATCCTAGATGGAGTTTTACATAATATGTGTATTATATTTGCTATATTTTGTCATGAGATTTATTTGTATTTCATATTTTAATGTTAATTCTGAATGAGTAATGTTCAGTTTAGATGCTCATGACACAATATACTGCTGCCCTTTGCTCAGAGTAATGAGGGACGTGATCCCATAACCTCCCGAGAGATGTTATTTAAAATTGTTTTGGTACATATGTGCGTGAGAGCTATCGCTAACCTTCTAATTTTGTATCTAAATCATATTTTTGGAGATATGATGAGCTTGGATTGCATCTGCTTCGTGTCAGAGGTATACATTTTTGACAAATCGTCACAAAAATAAATTCGTCATGGAGCATGGGATACTCTTCTTTGACGTTTGTACATGGGAAGCATTTAAAGTGTTCTGATCTAAGTGTACTGTCTCCCACCAAGTCCTGTCTAAAAACATTAACATTCATTTATTTATTTTTAACAGGATGACAGGCAGCAACGGGTCATTTTAAGAAAAGTGTATACATGTGTGTTCGTACCCTTATTTTGATGAGAAAAGGTTTATGCGCAGGTTTAGTCATGAATGCTGAATAAGGAAAGGTATGTTATGGGCTTGTATTGCACCTTGAATGCCTATAAAACTGCTGCAAAAACACACGTTATAACATTTTAAATGAGGGCCAGATGTGAGACAAAGAAGTGCAGTGGACCATTTTCTCAAGCATTTCTCAGTTCCAAGCCTTCAAGCCGTCAATGTATAAAACAAACCTGAGTCCAGTGTCGGGGGGGTAATGCATTACACGTAACGCGAGTTACGTAATAATATTACTTTTTTTCAAGTAACTAGTAAAGTAATGCATTACTTTTTAATTTACTAGAAAATATATTTTTCTCCATTTATTGATGACAGTGCGCCGTGTGAACATGATCTTACTGTAGATCTAATCTAGACTAAATATGAATGTGTATTAATTCATCCCACTCGCAAAAACAGATTCAGTATTCATCAAAATGAATTAAAACAGTGAAACTCAGAATATGACACGAATCTGTAATAATTAAATGTTAAACAAACACAAATATATCTAATCTCATTTTATTAACCGATGTGTTTGCTGCTGATCTTTGATGATCAGTTCAATCATACTAATACGCAAAAATGACTTTAGATAAACTAACATTGTTTTTTAATTACTGAAGAGTGTTGAACTTCTTCTGTGTTCTTCTGTACAGACGTGATTTACTCGTCCTTCAGTCTGAGGTTTATTCATTACACTTTTTGGTGTGAAAAACTTTTACATTTGATATAAATATAACTTATTATATTAAAAACAAACAATCAAGCCCTGCTCATATTTAAAAAGTAACACAAAAGTAACGCAAAAGTAATGTAACGCATTACTTTCCATAAAAAGTAACTAAGTAACGTAATTAGTAACCTTTTTAGAATGTAACGCAATATTGTAACGCATTACTTTCCCCAACACTATTTCTATATTTGAAGTAGAAACAGCTCAAATTGAATGAATTAATTGAAATTAATCTGGAAACTTGCTCTTTTGACAACTTCCACTAAAAACTTTTGCAAGGTGCTCAGAGATTCATAAATGTTTTAATAATTAATTCCCCTTACTTGAAGGAATAGAATTACACACTTTGTCGTTAGCTGTGGATTTTAATGTTTATGAACAATGATAAATTACATACGTTGAAAGTAATATACACCCCCCCCCCCCCCCAAAAAAAATATGTTTTGGATGATTATATGTAAATATTCAATATATCCAATAAAGTAAAATATTGGCATCAAAGCAGAAGCATAAAATAGTTTCTAATCATTAATCAGTCTTACAAAGCATAATTACTTCAAAGCAAAAAAGCAACCCCCCCCCCACAAAAAATAGCAAAATATATATGAAAAAATCTAAAAACATATATTTAAAAAAATCAAGTAATAAAATATACATTACCCTGTGTAGATTATATAATAACACATGGTTATTTAAACAAATGTTGGTCATTAACATCATATTTATCAACTGTTCATGTGTCATTCGGTAACAGTCCTCACAGAAATCCTCAATATTTGGTCCAAGCTGGATACCATGACAACCATGACATCATCCCGAAGTCCACAATCAGTGTGACAGCCCTGGTGCAGGAGGGCAGACATCCCATAATCATCCGTACAACACAACCCTTCCTTTGCAAGCAAACCAAGCAACTTTGCTTCTGTGGTGAAATAACATTGCTGCAGCAAATAGTGAGTATTGACTCGCCACTGATTACGCCTCAGTCTGCTCATGTTCTTCTTCTCTGTTGCACAGAAGCAAACGCACTCTCGTCAGAGACTGTACTATATAAAAGTGTGGCGAGCAAAGATTGTCTGTTATGCATTGCAACACAAACCCTTCGAAATTCATACTAAGCTAGCATGCTTTGTACGTTGGTGTCGTGCAATACAAAGCCCTCGGTGTCTCTGTCGCAGTGTGTCCGTGAGCTCTTGTGAGGGCAGAGGAGGGCGTGGAAATGCCTTCGAAAGGTTTCCGACAAACACGCATACAGTATTGGATTGGCGCAGCTCCATGAGTACGACAGCAGCACCACAAACTCAAAGCCACGCGTGAAATCGAGCATCAGGTCTATTTGGTACAGAGAGCAAAAGTTGAAGACGTAGAACGGCAGCCAGCAGACGCCAAACACCAAACGACCGCCACTACCATCTTAGTAACCTGTTCTCAAACCTGTGACTTTCCAGTGAAGATGTTTGCTGTCTCAAAGCCACTATAAGTGCTGTGTAAAACACGAGCATTACGGTGAACGGCAAGGCGAAGCCCAGTACGAATGTGTAGCTAAGAAAGGCCAACCACCAAGTGTCAGATGCAACATGAGGGTCGACGGTGCACAAACCATAGCTGGCAGAAAAGTGAATAGCCATAGGAATAACCGAAACAGAGAAATAAACCACATTAATGTGGCAATGATCTTCGCCCGTCGTGGTGTCCGCCAGCGAGCGAAGCGTAACGGGTCTTACCAGAGCCATATAGCGGTCAACACTCATCACCGTCAAGCAGAACACGCTTGTGAATTGATTGATGCCATCCAGAACCATAACTAGCTTACAAACGGCATCTCCGAGATCCACTGGTCCTGGAAGTTTTGGATGGCGATGAATGGGAGTCCTACCATGAAGAGTCCATCTGCCAGAGCCAAGTTGAAAATGTAGACGGTGGTCGCCGAAGACATTTTGTCCAGTTTCAGAATGGTGACGATGACCAGCGAGTTCCCGGCCAATCCTACAATGCACACGGCCAGGTACAAGACGGCCAAGGTGACGCTGAAAGCATCGAAGTCCTCTTGAATGTAGACGTTGTTTATTGCAGAGCTGTCCAGATCTACGATCGACGCGTTATCATAAAACATTTCCAAAGGTTTTGAGGTTCCATTTCTGGTCAGAAACGGTTTGTAGCTCTCGGAGGAGAAGGACCGGATGTATTAGATCTTGATGAATATCAAAAATGGTTTGTAGTCGGTACAGGAGAAGTTAAAATGTATTAGATCTTGACAATTTCTGGTCAAAAATGGGTTGAAGTCCATGCAGAAGAAGCTTAAATTAATTAAGTTGTATAACTTGATGAACTCACTGGAAAAATATGGTTTGTAGTCCTTGCAGAAGTGCAAATGTATTAGAAATCACCAAAATGTTTGGTCAAAAATGGTTTCGAATCCTTGCAGAAGTTCAATCAAAATTTGACTTGACGAATGTTCTGGTCAAAACGAATTTGTAGTCCTCGCAATCCTTCCACGTTCAAACGTATCAGATCTTGCCAAAATGTGTTCTTGATCTCCACAGGTTTGCGTTCACCTTGTCCTTGAAGCTGGTTTATTTACCGAGAGCTTCCCAGTTGCTCTTTGAAGAAATTTCTTGGAGGAAAAACAAGCTTCACCCAAAAGAACTGGCACTGAAACGACTGGTAGGATATTTGTTGAACGCTCTAGCCTCCAAAGCAGAAGTCTAGTGTGTGTATGACCCTCCTAGTGAGATCTTATATATCCCCCCAGCAGCGCCCAGAGTGTGTGTGTGTGTCTAAAGTCATCCCTTGACTCCGATAAGCTCGTTTCCAATCCGCTGTTCAGAGGTTTCCAGGGTGCCATCTGTTACAATACTTTTGTTTTCATAACTAAACACCCTTGTCAGAAGCTCCATCCAGCCTCTTTCTTTCACACTCCCTCTCATTTTCCTCCTTCTCTCCACCCCTTTTCTCGCAGTTCAGTGGGGGGTCATTAAACCCCCAACTTCCCCTCAGGGCCAAACACTCTCCAAATACGTCCCCAAAGGATGAGTGATGAATCTGGCCTGTCTCCCTCTGCTTGTTTTAATGTGCTGCGTTCCCCCTTCAGTGGTTATATTTCTCGCCGATTGTCTTTGTTTGTTGGTCAGTGCATCATTTATCACTCACAAGGCCTCGGTGGGTGGAAACGGTCGCAGATAAAAGGGCAAGAGTCATGAGCGATCACCTTAGTCCTGTTCCTCATCTGACACGCATAGTTGGAATAACTCAAGTCTCACAGTGAACTTCCCATATGTTCAACTTCCCATAATTTGCAGATTGTTTTGGCGATCGCTCTACTCCAATTCCATGAAATCATTCCTAGAATTTGGATCTTTCCATTGGCATGTTACTCTAAACTGGGAAATGCTTTGACTTTAATAAGGGCATCGAGTGACTTGAAGACAGGTATCAGGACCTCTCCAATAAATCTCCATGGTCGGCGTTTGGTTTCACTGTTCTGGGCTTGCGTTTTCTTGCATCTCTTAACAAGGAACATACCGGTTTTACAAATAGCATGATGTGGTTTCTAAGAATTGTAACTGTTTGGGAAAAGAAGAATAAAAATGCTCTGAAAAACTTTAATGCACGTTCCTGGTCTCATCTGTGCATCTCTTTATTCCTTTGTCTTCCGAGTTTTTTCTTCTTCTTTCATTTGCATGTGTCTTTAATTAGTTCCATTATTTCTGTTTTCAATTTTACTGAAGTTACTCCCCTTTTATCTTTCATCTCTGATCTCATTTCTTATGGCTCATCGTTCATCTTAATCCAAATTACAAATCTCAAATGCACATGTAAAGTTCAGTGATGCTTTATTTTTCCATTTTTAATTTTTCCTAGTAAGAGTTCCTAAAGAGAAATCCGATATAATCTGTCACAAAAATAATAGTCATGTTCTATGTTATGGAATTCATTTTAATATTTGTGGTCCCCTGCTAATTTAAACTTCAATGAACAGACGAAAGATGAACATACATCAGAAGTTCATATGCTTAGTGAATCCCATTGTCATGAAAGAAACAACAGTCTGCTCAACATAAAGGAGACGAGAAGCAGGAGACGTAACCAGATGCGCTTCTAAGAAAGCTGTCGTTATCAAACAAGACATTAGATCAAATGAATGAGAAAAGAGATGAGAGATAAAAGGAGAGTAATAACTGAAGAGCAAATATAAAGAAACTAATTAAAGAGTGCACATGACAAAAATAAAACGATAAGGACTTGTCACGGTGCACACAACGGGGAGGAAGAGGAACATAAAGATGAGGAGTAAACTCAAATAACAGTCTTTAATATAAACAAGACAAGACTGACACAGACAGGAACATGAGTGGACCAGACCCCACAACCTAAACAGACAGGAACTTAAAAACACAGGATAAAATCACTAACATAATAAAACACAGCTGAGACATAATTAACTAATAATCACACTAGTCGAGGACAGGAAACAAACCAAATAAGGGCATACTAGAGGGAAACACATGACACATGACACATGACTGACATAACTCCCCCCCCACCCGGAAGGTGCGACCCGCGCCGTAACAGTACCACTGGGAGGGGGGGCAGAACAGACAGATCGGAGACTATGGCGGAGCTGGGAGCTCTGGAGGCCATGGCAGGTGGTCATTGTGGCCGTGACCTCGGCCTGGCCACTACAGCCGGAGCTCTAACAACCCCCCCCCCAAAAAAAAATCCATGGAGCAGCTAACGGGGTAGCAGGAGGAGGATATATCCTCAGGAACAGGAGCCCGTTCTGGGCTAGGCTTGGAAGTTGAGGCCTTCACTGGTCATTACGTGGAGTCAGGGGCCCTCACGGGGTCCCTCAGCAACCGCTTCCATATCTGTGACAGAAGAGGCAGGGTGGATGGGAATAATGGCCTCCGTGGCCATAACCAGAGGAGCCGCCTGCCCCAGATGAGTCTCCATGGACAGACAAGACAACAAATACAACCGTTCCTGAGGACAAGACTTAAAATCATGTCTCTATGGGACATGGCACGGCACTCTTGGCCGGAAACAGGGGTACTGGATCCACAATCAACGGGGATGTTGATTTCCCCACGGACGGCGGCGGGCAGGAGGGACTCGCGGCCAGTGGACTCGCTGCGATCCCGCCGAACTCCTGACTAACAGCTGGCTAGGGCGGGATGACGAGTGGCGACTTCCATGCCGCGAAAACACAAACCGAACAAAGCAGAAAAACAAAAGACTTTAAAAAAACAGAGAAAACAAAAATAAGGTGAGTGGGTGCCGCTTACTGCTATATGGTCTTGTCTTCTGTCACGTGCACACAACGGGGAGGAACACGGAAATGAGGAGTAAACTCAAAATAAATAATAATTGTAAAAAAATATTAAATAAAATGTCACAAAGTTAATAATTCAATAGTTTTTATTACTTTTAATTGTATTTATAAATATTTTATTTACTTATTGTATTAATTTAATTTATTTTTTTTCTTAATATTATTATTCTTTTTTTAAGTTGAAACATATTTTTTTTACGTTGAAACAATTTTCGCTCAGAAATTGCTTCTAAATTGTACAAATAATTAGAAAAAAGTCAGCTAACACATTTAAATGAAAAGTTGAAAGACTGAAATTATATTTTATTGTAAAGAAATGCTCAAATATTCTTTATTTTATTTACATAATAATAATAAATAATAATTATACATAATATATATATATATATATATATGTATGTATGTATGTATGTATGTATGTATGTATGTATGTATATATATATATATATATATATATATATTACAGTATACAGCAACAGATCACCATATCAAGAAGTAAATTAAAATTGTATGTATTATATTTATTGTTTTATGTTTATAATTAGTTATTTCCCCGCCCAAGTTTGACACATTACTTTATTTATCCTAATACGTTTCCAAATCCTTCCAGAATAATCTTGCATGGAGAAAAAATATATATAACTAGTGACGTTTTTTTGTAATCTACAAGTTCTCAACATTATTCAGCTGTAAACTTTGCCAATGTCCAGCCAGGTTAATCTGAATCTACATGATAACCTGTTGGAACGTAGCTGACGTGGTCACTTTAAACGCGTTGCGTGTGAAAGGAACCAATAGGAGCTCGAGAGAGGCGGGGCTTCGGGCGTAACACAGACACGTGTACACAGAGAAGCAGGAAGTGAAGCTGTTCAGTCGGTGTCTGTAAACAGTAAGTACTGACTTATTCAATAGTGAGTTGTGTATTCTGCGGCAGTAAAATGAATTAAATCAATGGGAAAAAGCACAAATCTGCTATCGACGCGTTTATTTAGTGTTTCTGAAATACTGGCGTATTTAATGCAGCACAAGTTGACAGATGAACTTTGTAGAAGTCTTTCAGTCTGTTATTTATTAAATAGCGCTGCATTTGCTTTATTATATAAGTTTTAACTGCTAATAAACACTGTTTCTATAGGAAGTGCACTGCTAGTTAATGTTTAATTGTTTGATTCATGCATTATGAGTTATGACAGCTGTTACACTCACTCAGAGCTGACACATATATCCAGTCTACATATATTGTAACATAAATGTGATCCTGGACCACAAAACCAGTCATAAGGGTCGATTTAATAAATAGGCTTTCCATTGATGTGTGGTCTGTTATGATAGGACAATATTGGGCTGAGATACAACTATTTGAACAATCTAGTTGAGATAATTGCATTTAAAAATGATATATTTATGGTAGGAAATATACAAAATATCTTCATGGAACATGATCTTAATGATTTTTGGCATAAAATAAAAATGCATAATTTTGACCCATACAATATATTGTTGGCTATCGCTACAAATATACTGTGCTGATTATGATTGTTTCTGTGCTCCAGGGTCACGTATTAAACCGTAATTATAAACTACATGCGCTGAGCTTGTCATGAACTTAACCTAATGGTGTCAAACAGGCTTGTTTTAATGCACAGAGCTCAGTGTTTGCAGATATCCTGGATGAACAGGATTCGGTTCACACCCGTCTGCGTGAGGTATTAACTGTGTTTGATTTGCACAGGCATCATGATCGCTGGAGTCAGTCCTGTGCTTCAGGCCCTGCTGGGGACCCTGTTCACCTGGGCCCTCACCGCAGCTGGAGCCGCTCTCGTCTTCGTCTTCTCCAGCAGACAGGTGAGACGGGTTACTGCAGAGAGAAGCTTAAAGGGATAGTCAAGTCATGTCCTCAGAAGAAGATATTGTGAAGAATGTACTGACCACTGTTTTCCATGTAATGAACGTTAAATGATGCTGGTAGACTTCTATAGTATTATTACCCATACTGTAAAAGTCAATGGGTACCAGAAACACATTCCTCAAATGATCTTGTTTCATGTTCAACAGGAGGAGCCGGTCTAGAACATTAAAGTTATTAATGATGACTGAAATTATAGTTCATATTTCTTCAAGTAAAATAGGTTTGGCTTAACATTAAATAATGAAAATGTTTATACAAAATAGAATTATTATTTTTTTAACCTTTTTTATTTAAATATTATAATTTAATATTATTTGTTATTTCAAGAAGAGTCATAAAATAGGTTTGGCTTAACATTAAATAATGAAAATGTTTATAAAAAATATAATTATAATTTTTTTAACTTTTTTTTTTAAATATTATATTTAAATATTATTTGTTATTTCAAGAAGAGTCATACAATAGGTTTGGCTTAACATTAAATAATGAAAATGTTTATAAAAAATATAATTATTTTTTTTTAACTTTTTTTTTTAAATTTATATTTAAATATTATTTTTATTTCAAGAAGAGTCATAAAATAGGTTTGGCTTAACATTAAATAATGAAAATGTTTATAAAAAATAGAATTATATTTTTTTCATTTTTTTTTTTAATATTATAATTTAATATTATTTGTTATTTCAAGAAGAGTCATAAAATAGGTTTGGCTTAACATTAAATAATGAAAATGTTTATACAAAATAGAATTATTATTTTTGTAAACTTTTTTTAAAAATATTATAATTTAATATTATTTGTTATTTCAAGAAGAGTCATAAAATAGGTTTGGCTCAACATTAAATAATGAAAATGTTTATAAAAAATAGATTTTTTTTTAATATTATAATTAAATATTATTTGTTATTTCAAGAAGAGTCATAAAATAGGTTTGGCTCAACATTAAATAATGAAAATGTTTATAAAAAATAGAATTATTATTATTATTTTTTTTATTTTTTTTATAAAAAATAGAATTATTAT
>QVTF01007083.1:0-26327 GCA_003573665.1 Oxygymnocypris stewartii | reverse complement strand
GTACATACATTTTTTAATTAACTTCTAAATTATACAATTTCTATTTGCTGTTGAAATATAATCATTTACAGAGTCCTAAATTGTTTAGTAAAATATTTATTAAACATAAAATAATTAAGACATCACTAACAAGTAAAGTGATTATAATAAAGTATGATCTAATATTTCACAAAATGCTCTTTACTAGACTCAAATAATGAGCTGTAGACGCTGATGACTTGCCCGAGGTAAATGAAATGCTACGAGACATCGTTTACAAGCCGTTTTAAGCATGTCTTTCCGCGGCTGAAACACTAATTGAGCGATTACGTGAAGGGTGAGACGTTCATTAATGTATATTTTGGTTAAAACTAGTAATAAAAGCATCACCGGCATTTCTTTTTTTAATTTCCAGAAAAAAATCGAATAATTTGCATTGGTAACCGAACCGAAAGACTCGTACTGAAAATGTTTAGCTTGAACACGTAAACCGTTGCACCCCTAATTTCTACTGTAAATATCACAGAGACTACCGTGCCATCCCAGAACTGGACCGTTATGAAGTGGAGGGTCTGGATGAGGACGAAGACCTCAGTGAACTCTCTCCTGGCGCTCGGGCAGACGCAGAAGCGGCTATGAGACGACGCGACCGAGAACAGGGCCTTGGTATGGGCCGCATCGGACGCGGGCTTCTTTACGGTGGGTGTTTCAGTCATCAACAAATAGTCACACCACAAACCACTCAAATAAAAAGCCATTAAGCTAAAGCCGTTTGTGGTTTTGTGATGGACAGACAGTGAAGACGAGGATGACAAACGACCCACAAAGAGGCAGCGGGTTCTTGCGGAGAGGGCAGCTGATGGCGTCGCGATGGACGGGAGGATGAAGAGATGATCGAAAGCATTGAGAACCTGGAGGACATGAAGGGCCACACGGTCAGGGAGTGGGTTTCAATGGCCGCCCCGCGACTGGAGATCTACCACCGCTTCAAGAACTTCCTGCGCACACATGTGGACGAGCACGGACACAATGTGTTCAAAGAGCGCATCAGCGACATGTGCAAAGGTGGGTGGCGGATGGTCGTCGTGGAGCACCGTGTTGTTGATTTCAGTGATTCTTAACGTCATATTTTGGGATCTCTACAGAAAATAAAGAGAGTTTGTTGGTGAACTATGAAGAACTGGCTTCCAGGGAGCATGTGCTGGCGTATTTTCTCCCGGAGGCTCCCGCAGAGATGCTTAAGATCTTCGATGAAGCTGCCAAAGAGGTGGTGCTGGCCATGTACCCCAAATACAATAGAATCGCACATGAAATACACGTCCGCATCGGTAACCTGCCGCTGGTGGAAGAACTTCGATCGCTCAGGTACGAACGACTCCACTTCTTTTGTTTTTCCTAATACATTTAATGCACTGCGTTAATCTCTCTCTTGGGTGTATTCAGAACAGCAACAAAGTAATACAAAAATGTAATTATTGTGTATGTTAGGGATGCAGAAATACAGTTAGTCCACGGTTCAATACGTACACGGTTTTCGGTTCAGTTCTGATGGCTTGTTGTTGTTTTTTTGTAACAAATTAAAAACAAAAACTCCTTTAAACCTCTGTACACTTGAAAAAGCCAATATTATTATATGTCTGCATAGCATTTCTTTTGAAAGAGGTATTATTTTTCAGATTTTTACCCAAAGTAGGATGGATTGGTCATTATTGAGCACTATAAACACATGTTTTTCAATCATACTGGATGCCAGAAGACGCCCTCGTGCAGGAAATCTACATATGCATCATAGACGTAACACTGATGATGTTACAGGAAATAATTAATATGGATAAAGGCATCGCTATAGCCGTATAAAAATAAGATCTAATGTTAAAGGTGGGGTAAGTGATTTCTGGTAGCCAATGTTGATATTTGAAATCACCAAACCAAACACGCCTTTACCCCAAAAAGGTCTCTCCCCTATTTGGATAGCTCCGGCCCACACATATGTACGCATCCCAGGCAACTGTGAAACAAAGCAAAACCAATGTTGCTCACCTATTGCGAAGAAACAAATCAACCTCGGCGTCTGATCGTAGGCCTTCCCGCTCCTTGAGTTCTCTCCAGCGCTGGAAAGCAGGTCCGATATTTATACGAGGCCTACTTATCATAACACGATAAGCGGCGCCACAAAACACTCATAATCACTGATGCTGTCTACACTGGATGCGACACGACAATTCCCGACAGTAAACTGCTGCTGCGTTATATTTATGACGCATTGAGACAAATTTCAAATGATTTTCATTGGTCGCTTTGTCACGTCCAGTGTAGACAGTCTTTAGCGGTGTCCGGTGTAGACACGGTGTAAGCCTTCTTTTGTTCCGCAGATGTTTTTCATCTCTTATCTTTCTGTCGTTGCTCAGCTAATGTCCGTCATGTGCACGGATGAGCGCTCTCTCCTCTGGATCATGAGTAGACACGCCTCTTATTGCTGGTTGGCTACACGTTTGTTTTGGTACTGGTCCCGATTCAGTTTTCGAAAGCGTTTTGAAAAAATACATACCCTACCTTTATCCCTTTACGATTCCTGTAAAATGTGCCTAAAACGCCTAAAAAAGGCATACCCAAAGTAAAGTGCATGCTGTTCTTGGGCCATTTGGATGATATGCATGGTGTTGGTCTCCTTTGAAAGGTGACACTCTGAGGTTTGTTTCTCAACAGTCAGAATCACTGTAAGTCTTACTGATATTGAGTAATAGCACTTTGAATACACTGAAAAATAATTCATTTTTTTGTAAATATAAGCCTGCAGATGACTATAGCTGGGAGGTATGAACTGGAAAATACATTGAGATCACAGAATGAAGCCTTACCAAGCCACATTTACCATTTTTATAAACAATATATTAGAAAATTAGTGTTTTACACACGTTTTATCTAATTTTATGTCTAGACGCTTCCAAAAAAGTACACTTGGGAGACTCCAAGCGACGCTTTGTAACAGCGACACATACAATGCTGTAATTCTTGAATGCTTAATGTACAGTCATCATTTTGGGCTCTAGTGAAAGGTTACACTTAGAGCTATTCAGTTTCTCATCCAGATTCACTGTCAATAATTGCTGACACATAGTAACTGAAGCATAAACACATTATAGTGACATTTATTTATAGAATCCAAAATGTGTACACTTTTAAAACTGCATATCTATTTATAATCTAAATACATGTTTTTCCTATATTATATTTCTGTACATAGTAAATAAAAAAAAAATTTTCTTATATGGTGTTATAATTGCATCCCTACTGTGTTATTCCTATGTATGTCTGTACTATCATGCATGTCTGCATTGTCAACAAAAGTGGTCTGATAAAGACACTGATTGTACATGCTGTGTTTATTGTATCTTAAAATGGTTTACATAGTTGAAATCACAAGAATCTCAGCTTTCCGTGAATATATGACATGTAAAAAAGGTTTTTTTTTTTTTTTTTTTTTTGTGTCCGACGACTTTACCCTGTCACCACTAGGCGTCCCGCGGCGGTACGCTGGATTCTTAAAGGGTTAAACATTTTGAATGATATGTAATTACAATAATCACTCGCCTGCAACAATATATGGTGTATCTGTGTTCTTCAAGTCATCCGGGATATTTTCATAATTGAGTATTTTTATAAGCCATTTTCTAATCGATATAGCCTTTGTTACAGTAGGGACGATGTTTGGTGTGTGTTGTTTCTTCAAATATATGCAGAGAAGTGTTTAATCTTTTCAGCACGTGAACTCACGGTCACACACAATAAAACACCGATATTATTTAAACGCAAAACCTACAAACCGCAATTCACAAGCATTTATTGAACCGTGGAGGTCGTACTGAACGATACGATATTATATTGAGTATTGTGGCATCACCAGTGTAGATATAATTATTAAGACAGTCAGTCGATTACAATTTTTTTATCCAATTACATGAGGTTTGATTAATTAATCGCAAATAAATGTGACCGTGAACCCCACAACATATTATTTAAAGCTGTTTTTGTCAAATGAGAAAGTATAAAGTAGACATTAAAAAGTGTAGCTTTAGAAATATTTTATATTCAACAAAAGTATTACACTACAATGGCCTTACATAAACTATGCAACATTAAAAAAATGATAATTTGAGAAACATCTCAGTATTGTTTCTTCATACAATGAAAGTCATTGTAACAAAGCAACAGTTATACTATAGCAATATTATATTCAATATAGCTTCTTTATGTTCCACAAAAGAAATGTTTGAAACGACATGAGGGTGAGTAAAGGACAGAATTAAAATCATTTGTGTGAACTATACTCTTAAGGTTTTTATGTTGTTGTTATTATTCTTAGTCTGATTATTAATAAAATGACTCTACATAGAAAGTGAATCTGCCTGCAGGTGGCGGTAATGTCCTCGTTCGATTCGTTCAAACGGCTGAATGAAGTACACGGCTCTCTTTATGATGGGACTTTAAATCATTGATTCGATCAAAACGAGAATTCATTTATAATCTGAACATAACAGTGCTGCTCGGAGACGGACAATTCTGCTATGACTTTAAAGGAAATTATGTTCTCTGCAAAACTGAGCAAAAACAGACAATATTGTGTTTAAAATACAAGACCATATCAACTTCTTATTTACTAAACTGTTGTATAAAATCATATTTAAACTTGTCATATTGGGGACAATCAGCACACGTGTGATATTGCCCTTGGTGCTCCTGTGATATCGATGAGACAAAAACACATACAGGGGCATTTTTGCACCAATATCTTGAATATTAGGGTAGGAGATGTTGCCCAGCATCATATTTGTCAACTGTATGGACTGTAAGATGATATACAGGTCTAGGGGCGGGGCCGGTGCATTAACTGCGTTCAAATATTTTAACTTCTTCCCCAGGCAGCTTCACCTGAACCAGCTCATCCGCACCAGTGGAGTCGTGACCAGCTGCACTGGAGTTCTGCCTCAGCTCGGGATGGTGAAATACAACTGTAACAAGTGCAACTTCATCTTGGGACCCTTCTTCCAGTCCCAGAACCAGGAGGTGAAGCCGGGCTCCTGTCCCGAGTGTCAGTCGCTCGGGCCGTTTGATATCAACATGGAGCAGGTGCGTGAGGACAACATTTCTGTGGGATTTGGGTGAATCTTTGAAGAAAGTGGTGGATTTAATGACTGATTTGGGGTGGAGGGAAACTCTCTATTTTATCTAATCCAAACTGAATTATACAAGTGGTGATTTATCGACCTTTAATCTGGTTTATTCTATAATAAGCTAATACATGTTTGAAGAAAATGATCTTATCTGCTTATGTAAATGTGCTCGTGTCATCTCATTTGTTGCCATAGCAGCTGCTGCTTTTCTTCTTCTGGTGTTAACTAAGGTTCTTGTCTTTCACAGACGGTGTACCAGAACTACCAGCGTATCACCATTCAGGAGAGTCCAGGCAAAGTCGCGGCGGGCCGCCTGCCGCGCTCCAAAGATGCCATCCTGCTGGCCGACTTGGTGGACACTTGCAAACCTGGAGATGAGATTGTGAGTCAGCAGACCCTGATCAATACAATAATTATCAAATCCGCTTTAATAAACGGGATTGAACTGCCCTGCATTCATCCCAGACAATAGATCAAACTTGGGATGAAGTTCATTGTTCATTTTGGACTTAAGAAACTCTTTAGCCATTAAACAAGCTGAACAATATTAACATAAATATGTATATAAAATATGCTTTGAAATTTAGACGTGCAAATAATAAAAATAGCCTTTCGTGTTGTATCACTATAACTTATATGCAAGTAATATTAAGTTTAAGTAAAGTTTACACTCCCCTAATTGTGTATTTATAGTTGATTGTCCTCTATTCAACTTCAAATCATTTTTTCGCTATAATATATTATTTAATATTTTAAATAAAATATTCTCCAAAAATGTGTTATTTCTGCTGGAGCTCACAGGAATGTACCTCCACAGCTGCATATTCTTATAATATTTAACTAAATTAAATAATATAACATTTAAAATATGTCCATCTAAATGTCTTGGACTTCTTATAATGTTTATATTACTAACTATATTAAATAATCTTCAAGTAAGAATACCCTTTAAATGTACATTTAGATATTTTATTATATAATATTTGATTATAAATCTAAATAAACATTCCCTATAAAAAAATATTTTTGTGGAGCTCACATTTATATTATGCGTTTATGTATTTATTTATTTTCACTAAATATGGAAACGATACTTGAATATTATTAGGAACTCACATGAATCTGCCTCAACAAGCAAACTTGAATATTATTTGATATAGTTATATAAATATTCCAATAAATACGTTTCAAATATGTGTAGTTATTTATTGTTGAACTACATAACATTCTTAATAATACTTTGATATATATATATTTAAATAAAATGTTTTATTTTTGCAGGAGCTCACAGGAATCTACCACAACAACTACGACGGCTCTCTCAACATGGCTAATGGGTTCCCCGTCTTCGCTACTGTAATCCTGGCCAATCACATCGCCCGTAAGGATCAGGGCGTGGCCGTGGCAGAGCTCACCGATGAAGACATCAAAGCCATCATGGCTCTGTCCAAAGACGAGCGCATTGGAGAACGGGTGAGCAATGATCATCACATAGCACAGTTTGAGCTTTAACCCTTTAAGAATGCAGCGTACCGCCGCGGGACGCCTAGTAGTGACAGGGTCAAGTCGTCAAATATATATATAGTCGTCATATATTCACGGAAAGCTGAGATTCTTGTGATTTCAACTGTGTAAACCATTTTAAGATACAATAAACACAGCATGTACAATCTGTGTCTTTATCAGACCACTTTTTGTTGACATAATGCAGACATGCACGATAGTACAGACATACATAGGAATAACACAGTAAGGATGCAATATAACACCAATATAAGAAAGAAAAATAAATAAATAAATAATGTACTGTGTACAAAATAGAAATATAGGAAAAAAATGTATTTAGATTATAAATATACATGTAATTTTAAAAGTGTACACATTTTGGATTCTATAAATAAATGTCACTATAATGTGTTTATGCTTCAGTTACTATGTGTCAGCAATTATTGACAGTTGATCTGGATGAGAAACTGAATAGCTCTAAGTGTAACCTTTCATTAGAGCCCAAAATGATGACTGTACATTAAAGCATTCAAGAATTACAGCATTGTATGTGTCGCTGTTACAAAGGGTCGTTTGGAGTCTCCCAAGTGTCATTTCTTTGGAAGCGCCTAGACATAAAATTAGATAAACATGTGTAAAACACTCATTTTCTAATATATTGTTTATAAAATGGGAAATTTGGCTTGGTAAGGCTTCATTCTGTGATCCCAATGTATTTTCCAGCTCATACCTCCCAGCTATAGTCATCTGCAGGCTTATATTTACAAAATAAATGCAGGCGGAATTATTTTTTTTTTTTTTTTGTGTATTCAAAGTGCTTTAAAAGTGCTGATATTACTCAATATCAGTAAGACTTGCAGTGATTCTGACTGTTGAGAAACAAACCTCAGAGTGTCACCTTTCAAAGGAGACCAACATCATGCATATCATCCAAATGATCCAAGAACAGCATGCAATTTACTTTGGGTATGCCTTTTTTAGGCGTTTTAGGCAAATTTGACAGGAATCGTAAAGGGTTAACTTCAGGTTATGATCAGAGTTTCTCAAGATTAAGCTTAATCTCCCTCCTACAGATTTTCGCAAGCATTGGTCCTTCCATTTACGGGCACGAGGACATCAAACGTGGTCTGGCGCTTGCTTTGTTTGGCGGCGAAGCCAAGAATCCAGGTATCCTGCTCGTGTTTTTTCACCAGCTATTAATTTGCACGTCCTTCAGAGTCAAAGTTGCTCGATTGTCTTCTGGCTCCCTCAACAGGCGGCAAGCACAAGGTGCGTGGTGATATTAACGTTCTCCTATGCGGAGATCCAGGCACAGCCAAGTCCCAGTTCCTAAAGTACGTCGAGAAGATTGCGAGTCGCGCAGTCTTCACTACAGGTCAAGGCGCTTCCGCCGTAGGTCTGACGGCTTACGTGCAACGTCATCCCGTGAGTCGAGAGTGGACGCTGGAGGCGGGAGCTTTGGTGCTGGCAGACCGAGGAGTCTGCCTCATTGACGAGTTTGATAAAGTGAGTGAATGTTCAAATTGGGACTAGTTTGTAGCTTTAAAGATGTTTTTGGTGCACTTTCACCAATCTTTTGGACCAATTTAGAGCTTAAGTGAACCTGTTTTTTTCTTCGTAATTTAGATGAACGATCAGGACAGGACCAGCATCCACGAAGCCATGGAGCAGCAGAGCATCTCCATTTCTAAAGCTGGAATCGTCACATCACTGCAGGCTCGCTGTACTATCATTGCTGCCGCCAATCCTATCGGTGCGTTCTGGGAGCGTTTTAATGAAAGTCTAAATGAGGGTCATAACTTCAATTTTGCCATCGGCACTTCCAAGAGTTGCATGTTAATCTAAAATGCAGTCAGGTTCTTAATTAGTTTCTGCCGGACTAAAAGTTGCAGCAGTGTTTTTGGCAGCAATCATTTTTCTTATTTAAGTTTTCTTTCTCTTAAAAGGTGGGCGTTACGACCCGTCGCTCACGTTCTCTGAAAACGTGGACCTGACGGAGCCCATCATATCCCGATTTGACGTTCTGTGCATTGTAAGAGACACCGTCGATCCTGTGCAGGTGAGTCTGTTGACATCTTAGGGGTGTTTTTAAAATTTTCAATTAAAAATATAACATTTTTTATGCATTTTGGCCATTCATTTACATGACAGCTGTGTTTTTGGGGGCCTGAAACCAGTTTCAAAGTGCAAGTTTTCGAAAACAATACTGTAGTCGTCACTGTGTTAACAACAAAAAAGCTCATTTTGAAAATGGTGAAGTCACACACTTTTGAATCATGTGTTCAATCTGTATGCATGTGTGAAGTTGACATTGCCTTCTACTGGCCTGGCATGCGTGATACTGTGGTTTTAGCCATTTTCGTGGATCCATGTGAACTGGGATCATTTTTGACAAAATTTGCCATCTACATGCAAAACTTCAAAAAAACAAACAGTGACCATTTCCATTTTTAGTGCATTGTTGTCATGTAAACACCCTTAAACAGTGACTGTCCAAGCTTCGTCAATTGCTTTACCGATAATTCTCTTCGGTTTAGGATGAAATGCTGGCGCGCTTCGTGGTGGGCAGCCACATCAAACATCACCCAAGCAACAAAGAAGGGGGCGTGGCCGGTCTAGAGGAGGTGGTGCTGCCAAACACCTTCGATGTC
The DNA here is from genome assembly GCA_003573665.1 of Oxygymnocypris stewartii. Classification (NCBI taxonomy): domain Eukaryota; kingdom Metazoa; phylum Chordata; class Actinopteri; order Cypriniformes; family Cyprinidae; genus Oxygymnocypris; species Oxygymnocypris stewartii. The sequence goes on along the minus strand of QVTF01007083.1, from coordinate 17,020 downwards.
CCGACCATCCCTCAGGAGCTGCTCAGGAAGTACATCATGTACTCCAAAGAGCGCGTGCGACCGAAACTCAATCAGATGGACCAAGATAAGGTCGCCCGAATTTACAGCGACCTTCGAAAAGAGTCTATGGTAAGAGCCCTATTTGAAGCCTAAGATAATTTTATAATGTTCCACCATTTTTCAGGCCATTCTGCCATTTTTCGTAAAATACGCACAGAAAACGTAGTTACGTCAGCGTTATCGTATGTTGCCTCGCAGGCTACAGGAAGTATCCCGATTACCGTGCGTCACATAGAGTCCATGATCCGCATGGCTGAGGCACACGCCCGCATGCATCTGCGGGATTACGTGCTGGAGGACGACGTGAACATGGCTATCCGTGTCATGCTGGAAAGCTTCATTGACACGCAGAAGTTCAGCGTGATGAGGAGCATGCGGAAGGTGATCAAACTGATTATATCGGTCTAGCTGTGCAACTCTAGTGAATTCTGTCTGATCCTCGTTACGTTGGTAACTGAACTCGCATTTGTTGCATTTTTTCAGACGTTTGCACGGTATCTGGCATTCAGACGAGACAACAACGAGCTGTTGCTCTTCGTCCTGAAGCAGCTGGTTTCCGAGCAGGTCGCGTATCAGCGCAACCGTTACGGAGCCCAGCAGGACACCATCGAGATCCCTGAAAAAGATCTGGTGGACAAGGTAAATGTTTAAATAGAAAAGTTCCCTTAAGTACTGAAGATACGTGTCCTTTGAGAATTAGTGTTGTAACAGTCTTTTTTTGTTCTCAGGCCCGACAGATTAACATCCACAACCTGTCTGTGTTTTACGACAGCGACCTGTTCCGCTCGAACAAATTCTCCCACGACGCCAAGAAAAAGCTCGTCGTGCAGCAGTTCTAGGCCTTCGTTCTGGATTTGTTCACAAGCAGTTGCTTCGAATCTCTTGGACTTGTATATATTCTGTCAGACAAATCGTTATGTGGATTGAATATTGTTTTTGGTCCTTTCATGAACTTGTTACGGTTGTAGTGACCCGCTTGGCTTATGTGATCTCATTGGCTGCATTTGAAATGTTCTTGAATGTCAGTTTTGCAGAAGTACTGCATTTATGAAATATGTGATGTAAAAAAAAAATTTGTACTGTTATGTTCTGAACAATAAATCTCAAGCTGTGTAGGTAATTATTTGCTTTAAATGAGAGTAGCATAACTTTTACTTAACAAAGCTTGTTAGCGTCAGTGAATAAAATATTAAAGGTACTTTCACAATTCAGTTTTTCCTTAGAATTGCAATTTATCAAAATTCTGAGTTTCAAATTTGCCTTTTTCTTTCAATAATGAATTTACATATCGCAGTTTTGATTCTGCCTCAACGTTTTACAATTCTAATTTGTGTACATTTTTAAATACGTTTTGTTTGTATCTCCCAATTCTGACTTCCTCTGAATTCTGAGTTTATCTTTCGTGGGAAAAACTGAATTGTGAAATGTAAACACGCTTGCGAGTTAAGAAATTTCAACTGTGGTTATAAAAATGCAATTCTGAGAATTTGAGAAAAAATCGAATTGTGAAAAAGAAAACACCAGAACTTTAATATAAACAGTTGCAGTTACGTTTATTTTCTTTGTTTGCGGAAACAAGCTTCCAAAAGATACAGCTTTTTTGTGTGTGTGTGTGAGTATATTATTATTACATCTAATAAACTAGTGCGCATTTAATTACAATGTTGTTTGGTTATGCACTGCGTGAGACTTGCGTAGTTGATTATAATCGGAGCTTTCCGATTAGTCGACGTTAGAATTCCATCGCTAACCGTTCATTCTAAAAGAAGCCCGCGGCTTTTAGGACCCTGCGTCGCTGCAGCGAGTCGCCTGCAGTCACTGCGCCAGGAATCAAACCCTCCAAAATCCTCATCACTGCAAATCCATTGACTGCAAGAAGAGCAGCAGACAAGCCTGCCGCGTAGTTATCCTCGCAGTCACGCCTGTTCCACAGTATATCTCACTCGTGCGGACAGACAGACAGTCTCGCGCTTCGTCTGCCCATCAACTGACCTTTTGTTTGCCATTCCGATGATTAATTCGTGTTAGTGCGTCTCGTCGGCTGCGCACATTGAGCTCAGTAAGTCACATATGATGCACATACGAACGAACTGAAACACTGACGCGATCGTTTAAAGCTGCAGAGATGTCAGGCGCGTCTTTCCAGTGCCTGATGTTTGGTGAGTTCAGGATTTCTGTGTTACATGAACGAGTGCTATATGTAAATGTATGACAATATATCTATAATTTTACTAAAATTTTTATTTTATAAAAATGCTAATACATTTTATTAGTCAGTATTGTAAAAATGATAGTTTACTGGCTAATCTATATGGGAAATGATGTATTTAAAAATATGTCTAGCTCATAATGTTAATGTGTGATGAAAACCAACCTATTGATTATTTAATCACTGATAAATGTCACTGGTTTTGTGATCGGGTACAGTAATCACAAGGTTTGATTTACACTGTCCGTTATTGTGTCTGAGAGCAATATGCATCATTGTCGCCATGAGTGAGGAGACAAAGGTATTGTTATTTTCTGAGATGATCATTCATGATTTGTAGGTGTGTTTTACTTGTCATCCAGTCATTGAAATCATTCAGATATTTGTGTTATTGATCTGAAAGTGCTGGTTATGGCACACGCCCCTTTTCCTCCCTCTCTAGAGACCGAGCTGATGTATTCAGGTCCAGTCAGGGTTTTCAGCATGATTCATCATGTAACTGAGAAAGAACAGTTTGCAGCTGTTGTGGACACCGAGTGTGTGTGTGATGGCTTGTCATGCCCATGAGGCCACGGCTGACAGATTGTGCTGGTCAAAAGCTGCTCCAGACAGACCGATGATGACCAGACACAACAATGACAGGTCAGGTCAGGTTTGTTTAGTCTAATTAGCAGCACAGATTCAGTCCCTGTTCAACACCACACTTCTCTTTCAACTCGCATGGCATTGGATTATTTGCTCATCTTCTTTAACCATCGTATTTGCAAAACTGTGGTTGTCCAAATGATAATCAATACACCAAAAAAGGGTTACTACCCTTTTACTCTAATAAAACTGTATCACATTGATACCATGATGCATTTTTGCAGCTCCATCTAAATACCATGCTAATCATTCAATCTCATGATATACATGTCGAAGTATGTCCCTATTTTTGTGGTATTACTTTGGTAATACAATGTTTTTGGAATCTATACCATGGTATTTTTGAAGTATCTTCCCATATCAAAAACATTTGATGTCATGGTCAAAGTGCTGTACTGCCATTTTAATTTAGGTTACTGTTTCAGTATTACCATGTAGATACCATAGTATATCATAATCACCCAATAGTATAATATAAACATATATCAAAATATTACCATATAGTAATACAAGGTTTTGGAACTTATACCATGGTATTTTCTGAAGTACCTTGGCGTACCATATCATAAACATTTGATGTCTTCATCAAAGTACTGTACTGTCATTTAATTTAGGTTATAATAACAATATTACATGTAGATACCATAGTGTTTTTTACAGTTCCTTGGAGTACCATGTAAATATCATGGTATGTACCAAAGTATTTCCTTGTTTTCGAGATAGTATAATAATTGAAATGTTAAGTTTTTGAACTTATACCTTAGTATTCTTTGAAGTACTTTGGTGTACCATATTGTAAACCTTGTCAAAGTACTGAGTTGTCATTTAATTTAGGTTATAGTTACAGTATTATGTTTATCCCATGTCGATACCATCATTAATTGAACATGTCCCATTTGGAGAGCAATTTAAATGATCATCATTCGGTCCTACGGTGCAACTCATGCCCTCTTTAGCAGTATCAGGCACTGCAGACCTGCAGCTGCCGGTCTGTAGACTATAAATCTGACTCATAACACTCGATGCCACCTACACCCACAGACACTGCTGCATTGAAAGCTGGCACAGCCCAGAATCAGGTGACATCAGCATGTATCTCTGAGCCCGTCTTGACTCGAGCCGCTCGTTTGAGATGTGCCGTTATCTCTGAGAGGAGAGGAAAAGAGATGGAGAGGATTTAAGACAGAGAAATAATTGGCAGCTGTGTGTATTCACAAAGTGTTGCTGAAATCCAGGTGCCTCACACTTTAAATTGGGCCAAGCTTTGGTGGGTTTGGTGATTTATGAATCATTTTATTCTGTGTTCAGACACCTCGTCTCTTTCAGAGAGAGTATGATACTGGCGCTGGCTGAACTGCTCATATATTTAGTACAATAGCTGCTATGTGTTCGTATCAGATGGCAAAGGATTGTGGCGTCTTGGTCTGAACGGATGAATGCGCACTATATTAAGACATCTGAAATCAGTCAGAAACAGGTGGGCGCTGGTCATGTTGAGACAGCTAAGATATAAAAAACACACTGTAAAAGATGTCAAGAACATGTCTGTTCATATTTCATTGCCCTTTTATTCTCAGGAAACGTGCTAAATATTAAATAAGTAGATTTTAATTAATGCAGAGAACTGAGTAAAGGGAAATTTTATATATATATATATATATTGTTTCTAAAGCTCTTCTTACAAACATTTTAGCAAGATATATATTTTTAGTAGTGCCTCTCTGCTGTTATTAAACTTCTTCTATTGTCCTTCAAGTTTATGCACAAATGTTTCATCTTCTTGAATTTAATTTGGTTCATCCAAATACCCAAGTACAAAGATCCCAGACAGGGATTGTTGCCGCAGAGGCTCTATAAACGAGATATCAGCTTTTATGATTAATGTACCATCTAACTGTGTGTCCAAACTTTGAGAGCATCTCCGGGGCAGAAGGCCAAGGAGCGTTCCTCAGAGATAGACGTGTTTGGGTTTAATCATCAGCAAATTCTCTATACGCTGTTCAAGCAAAGTCAGAAGTAGCCTTGCAGAAACCGGAGTCCACAGAGGCAAGATAAGATTGTGTCAACCATAATTAATGTGATCTACTGAGGTGGGATGTTGATGCTTTCTAAGGACCTACATCACAGAGATCGAGGTGATACTGTGTTTGGTATTTCACTTTTGGGATGCTTTACTGGTTGGTAGATGTTTAGGAAGAATCTAAAGATGGAGAAAAACCCAAAATTTAAATGATGTAATTATTACTTCTTTTTATTCTAATCTAGTTTGACCATTGTTGACCAGTGACCATAAAAGGTCAATAAAGGCACGATGAAAGTCCATGTGGCTTGTGCATTGTATTCCAAGTCTTTTGAAGTCGTCAGATTGTTTTGTGTTAAGATTAGACACAAAGTAATTATTCACTAATAATCTTGGCTCTATCTTAGTTTTGGACTATATATTTGGATCCAAGTACCAAAGGCATTCAGCATCATCGACATCAAGCCTGTGCAACGCACGAAGTTGTCGCACCATATTTGAACGCAAATACAGAAGTGCCATGAAAACAAAAGTCGTATAATGTCCAAATTTTGGAGAATTGTATTCTGGCTTTTATTCTGCAGGTGTACAATATACTTCAGTTGACATTTTGTTGCACTTTTCAAAGTTGATTGTTGGATATTCACACCAAAATCCAACTTAAATAGATTGTATAGCATTACTGATAATGTAGAATGTTTTTCGAAAAACAAAGTGGTCTTTTAATCCTTAATTCTCTCAGATTAATCAGTAAATGTCATTTGGTTATTTGGGATAATACTCTCCAGCAGTGTCCCATTTTGGAAGTTTCCACAGCATTGCATGGCTTGAATTCACTGGGTCTCTAAAACCCCTGGAATGATTCCAGAAGGCGAAGTTGATCGATTCATAAACTGGAGCAGGAAGTGCCTGGTTTTTCCACTCTGTTAATTACCACACAATCACACACTTGCTAAATATATTATCGGAGTCGCCGAGATGTCAGCCTGCTGGTCTCAATTAAACCGAGCCTCGCTAGAGAATATATTTCATTAAACAGATCCATGAATAAAAACTAAAGCCGTGTCAGAATTGTGTAATTGGCTTTTAAACTCCAGCTTGGCTCCAACAGAAGAGTAGTTGCAGATTTCAGCCCAGTTGTCGCCTTTTTCGGCTGTCCAGTGTTTAAACCAATGCTAATCCTGTGGTGACCTGGTAGGACGAGGAAAGATAAGACCGGGTGGTTTGAGAGACAACGCTAAGCCGGTAAGATACAGAGCCAGCTGTGGTTGAAGCCTATAAGGGCCAGGATTCAAGATGTCTCCAGTCAGTGTTTGATGGATGCATGCATCATTGAAACCATCTGTCACTGTTGAAGGTATTAAGAAAGATTCATTTGCGGTGAAGGAGTTGGTTTGGGTTCTTTGTTGACGATTTTGATTTGAGTATTCAATGAATCCAAGTTGAAAAAGTGAACTACTTCTATCTATTTTTCTTTCATTTAGGTTCAGTTCTCTTGGTTTTGGTGTGTGCTGAGGTTCTGAGTACTGGTCCAGCGCTCCTACCCAACCCTCTCAACTCCCACGGGCCAGTTCTGCATGTTCCCGTAGGCTTTGAGGAACACGATGAGGTCTCAAGGGATCACAGGCCTAGCTTCATGGAGAGTTCTCAGGAGAGCTCTGGGTTCTTTAGCGAAGACAGCGAGGATGGCAAGAATGCTCATTTAGAGACCAAAGACACCAGCGTTGACCTAAGTGCCATGAATGGTGAGTAGAAGCAGTAACTCGAAAACATGATTCACGCATGTTACTACAAAGACATCAAGTTTGTCTATGTAAACTTTCAAAGTGATAAAGAAAATCACTTTCTTGTTCATCTGATGTCATGGATGTCATTTGTCAATCAGGGGTGGAAATATTCGCTCTGACACTGATATCATTAAATTAAATTACGAATAAAATGTATTTGCATATTTACGTAAAACAAATGGGTCAGGTACTTTTCATTTGTCAGCTGATGGTGTTAATATATTCACTCTGACACAAATTGGACTATTCAATTATGAATTAAATTTTGTTGCAATATTACATTGGAAAATGCATCAAGTGCTTGTCATTTGTCAACCAGAAATGTAAATATATTCGCTCTCAGACAAAGTTTTGACTTGATTCGATTATTAACAAAAATTGGTTGCACATTTACAATCAAAAATTGGTCAAGTGATTGTCATTTGTCAACAAGTAATGTAACTATAGTTGATCTGACAGTGATTGAATGATTTAATTATGAACGAAATTTGTTCACATTTGAATATTATATTAGAAAATTATATACAATTTTGCAACCAAATTTAGTTTTTTCGCAACCACAATTGCTTGTCATTTGTATATTAGAAATGTAAATATAGTTGCTCTTACAGTGATCTGACTTGATTCAATTATGAAGTAAATTTAGTTGCATATTTACGAGAAAAATGTGTCAAATACTTGTTTTTTTGTCAACTAGAGGTGTTAATGTATTTGCTCTGACAACTGTATGACTTAGTTAAATTATGAATGAAATTTGGTTGCATAATTGCTACTGAAAATAGGTAAAGTACTTGTCATTTGTAAGCTAGGGGTGTTAAAGCAATATTCGCTCTGACAATGATTTGACTTAATTACGAGCATAATTTGGTTGCATTAGAATGTTCAAAAGGGGGTCAAATGTTTGACATTTATCCAATAGATGTGTAAATATATTTGCTCTGACAGTTTTTTGAATCGATTCATTTCATATTGAAACTTGGTTGTGTATTTATTTTCAAAAATGGCTGCAAAAGTATATGCTGCACCTGTAAATTGTGCAACAAAGGCATTGAATGACGACAGATTCCTATTAGTTCAGAACCTCTGTATGAATCAGCCTCTAGACAGTTATTTAACTCGAAAAAAGAGGGCGTTTGAGGTGTAAAGTGGTGTGAACAACAGCTTTTAGGACTCATTATCGTACGTCATTTCCTCGACACTTGCAGTCGTCTCCTGATGTTTACCCTTTTTTTTGTTGATTAGAGTTTTGTCAGCTTTAACATTTCCATTGATGTTTCTTAAGTCCACATTGAGGTCTTGGACATGTTTCACAGCAGTGGGTAGAGAAAATATACCCACTTTCTACACAACGCCTGGGAATTAATGTGCCGAAAGCAGTATTATTTTTAGTTCACCTGCTAGCTCGCTGACTGCAGTGGCCTGTTTCCGGTGTGTGCGTATGAGGCAGAGAGAAGGACGGAGCTGCCCAATGATTTTCTTCCGTGAGGAGTGTGACATTGTTTGATTTTCTCTGGTGGATATCAGCTTGATTCAGCGGGCACACTCATGCTGTAAGCTCAGTGAGACATCAATGTTATAATTTATCATATTAGTGATTTGAACAAACCCATAATCCGAAGTATCAAACCTTGGCACATAACTTACTCATACTCAAGTTTTCCTTTGAAACATTTTTAGCTTAATAATTGGACTCTATGTGTGCACTGCATGGACCTGAAGACAACAACACAACTATCTGCTTTAGAACTTGAGACAAACTTGAAAATGTTCAGTTAATTGCTTTACACAAGCGCACATATGGAAGATGAGTGAATTTGCAGCCACAGCAGTAAATCTGAGCATGAACACGTGAGCCTGTCACACTCAACCGCTGCTGAATGGGTAACGCACTCGCCGTGTCACACTGCAGACAGGCTTAACTGATCAGCCATATGGAGAGACAGGTGGACACAACTATGACTGAGAGCTGTGTGTGTGTGTGTGTGAAGACACTTCCAGGTGTGGTGTTCTCACCTGGCTCTGTGCATGTACCTCCTCACCAGGAAAATTAATGTTTATCTGTTTAGGAAATAGACAGAGACTTTTGTTTTACTCAGTCTATCTGTCTGTCTTTCTATTATTCTGTCGATCTAGATGTTTGTTTGGACTATCTATCTTTCTGTCTCTGACTGTTTTATCTATCTATCTATCTATCTATCTATCTATCTATCTATCTATCTATCTATCTATCTATCTATCTATCTATCTATCTATCTATCTATCTATCTATCTATCTATCTATCTATCTATCCCTGAGGTTTGGTGCTCTTCTGTCGACTCTCACAGGAGTTTTCAGTCCTCTTGTCCCTTTCACACATCTACCTGTCTTTAATTAGTGTGAAGACCTCCGGTTACCTGATGCGTTTCATCCCAAGCCAATAACAGTTCAGTAATGTAATTCCACTGGATCTTAGGCGATGATGAGAAACACTGGCTGTCAAATTTGCAGTGTTATTGTTCTCTAATAGATGCTTTCAGAAGTTTTCAGTACATGTATCTGTTTGTGTTTGTGCTCCCAGAGCGCTGTCTGATGCCCAAGAAGGTGGGGCCTTGTCGTGGGGCGCTTCCTCGCTGGCACTTTAACCCCATCACTAAGAAGTGCGAAAACTTCATATTTGGAGGCTGCAAGGAAAACCGCAATAACTTCCTGTCACTGGAGGAGTGTGCCAACGCTTGCCACACAGTCCTTGGTACGCTGCTTTTTATTACATCCAGTTATGTTCATTTTCTTGATTAAGTGCAGATATATCGGCTCTCTCCTGCTGACACTAGACAATAGCTCTCCTCATTACAGCACGTCTCAGTGTGGCAGTGTGTGCGTCTCATGAATAATCAGGCTGATATCGAGAGCTCTCGGGTCGCTGATGTGTGTGTTGTGCCAGACGCAGGTGCAGTGCTGCAGTGCAGCTGCTCGAATCTGCTGTGCTCAAGAAACGAAAGATGAATAAGACAGTGTGCTCCCTTCAGATCTTACTACACTATATCGCACTATACTATAGTGTGAAAACAACATTTTCTTAATAAGTGTTTGCTCTATACTACAAGGCAAGTTTATTTATATAGCACATTTCATACACAAAGGTAATTCAAAGTGCTTTACATTAAAGGAAGTGAAATAATACACTATAATAAACTATCCTGTTACACTCAAACTAAATGTTTACTAGGCTATGCAAACACTATACATGCTTTATACAAGACTGTGTCATCTTTGACTTTACTGTATCCCACTTGAGATGGACTATTGATATTTATTATTTTAAACTTTGGTTATCGGTTGTTTAATATATATATATTGATAGTTAAATAGTGTTTCTCTAAAGAAAAGGTTCATCTATGTTTAGATATAGCCCAAAAGAAATCTGAAAATAAGTTTCCGACCATTTCTATCACAACTTAGCATCAATATAATGGCATAAATAAAAGCAATACAAATAAATTCAATAGTATGTAAATATTATTATTATATATAATGTTATTAAATATTAGGTAAGCATTAGGTTTTATTAGTAGTGTTAAATTAGTATCATTAATGCTCTATTCTGTTTTTTATTAATATTTTGAAATAGCTTTATTTATTTATTTTTATATAATTTGCATTTTAACTTCAGCAAATGTTTTAGTAATTTCATGTTTTTTAGTATTTGCATAGTTAGTATTTAATTCTCTAGATTTGTATACATTTTATTTTAGTTTTAGATTTATTGAATTTAGATGTTGCGTTTAGTTAAATCAGAAATCTTACTAACTGTAAAACTGTAGTTTATTTTTGTAAAAAAAAAAAAAATTCAAAAATGTTTTTATGTTTTTAGTTTTAGTTAATGATAATAACCCTGATATAGTCTAACAGCAAAAGTAAAGAAATAACGATTGGTTCTCCCACACTTAAACTTTAAAATAATCGGTATTGTATCAGTTATATGAAGGCAATATCGGTTGGTCTCTGAAGCTCAATGCTACCAAACTTTAAAAAACCAACTACAAATACAAACTATACCATTATAGCTTAGCATAAGCATAATGTAGAATAGTTTATCACAGAATAGTAGAGTACGTGTACTTTGATGTCTACAACTTTTCTTGCTTTATTTCTTATAGATTACATCCCTTCATCCCCAGAACCACCATCTTTGCCACTTTCTCTAAGCCAAAAGCCCACTGTGACGAATTTCTCTTCCTCATTGTTCATCCCTACGACTGAGTCCATTGACCCGAAGCAGTGGGAAAGTGATTCAGAATCAAGTGGCTTCCTTCTCCACCCCTCACCCGGGTCGTCAATCGCAGGTGCCGAAGACCACGCCCACTCCACAGCCACGCCCCCTGTCCTCGGACTCGCCCGTCAGAACCAGCCAGAGGCCACAGCTGGGCCTGACAGGCGCCTGACGTCCGATGACCCGTTTGATGACGAGAGGGGCCGTGTGGTAACACAAGCGCCCACAGCTCCTGAAATCGGGCCCCTGCCGAGCCGAGAGCCCCTGCAGCCCGACGGACCGCCCCAGGATGATTCTGAAGAAGATGAGGACGAGGAAGAGGAAGTGATTTTTCCCACCGAACCTGATGAGGAGGAAGAGGACGAATGGCGGTACCTCACGCCGTTCACAACCGGACCCTCATCCTCCCCCGCATCAGAGCTGCCACCCGTGGTGTTCACCGAAACCGCCTGGCAGGGGGCGCCACTCACCACAACTGAGGATGAGGAAGGAGTGGAGCTTCGTCACGGCGGCACCGAATATCTCGCTGAAAAAGAGCTGCATGACTCAGAGCTGTCCCAGGAGGCCGAGCAGGTACTCAGTGGCAGAAAATAACTAATGATTTGAGTTCTATAATAATATATATATTTAGGGGTGGCACGGTACATGTATTTTCGTACCGAACCGTCACGGTACGGACCTCTCGGTTCAGTGCATGAGGCCTTACGACGACTACAGGCAATTCACCCCCAATCCAGAAGGGGCGCCTGCAGTAATGCAACGCCGTTTGATAACCGCCAGCAGAAGAACATGTAAGTTGCGTGCTTGAAAACAAAGCCCACTATACAGTCACCATGGCTGCATCCGAAAACTTAGGTTGCTGACTTGCTGCCTCGATGCCTTATGAGGCAATGACTTTGTAGGCAGCGTTTTGCACGAAGGCACCTCATGAAACTGATTTTGGTTCTGAGGCAGCGTAACGTTTTCATGATCTACAACACAAAACAGAACGAGTTTTGGTGATAACTAAACATTTAATTACTATAATACTAATTTATCGCTAGAAATAACATCAACTGTGCAAAAAGTTAATCAGAAATATACATTTACACACAAAATAACAACCGAAAGCAACTTTCAGACGCCATCTTTATTGTTTAGCTCAACCGTCATGGAATGGAAAGCACAGGATTGTGGGATAGCAAAGGCAGCGAAGGATACATCTAAGTGAAGCTAACTTTAGATTCGGATGTGCCTTGATGCCTTCCTGCCTTGGAATGTGTCCTCTAAAGGCAGCATTTTTTTGTTTTTGGATGCCGCCTATGTGCTGATTCTGAAGGCGTCTCTCACATGGACTGACAAAGGCTTGCGCACTCAACTGTTTGCGAAATGGAGCTTTGTGCACGTGTATCCTACTTTTCTCATTCGGCACAAATCCAAATATTCCTTAATATTTCCATATTTGTGTGAATGTTAAACTATTATTTATTATGTAAATTGTAGGCTTTGTAAGTTACTTCAGTTGCGTTCCAGCGGTGACACAGAGGCGGGTGCACTGATGTATGTATTTGATTTTGATAAGGTATTGTAATACATTTAGAAGCTATTGGGGAATCATTTAATAAAGATTAAATATTGCATTGATTAAAGTGATATTAATCTTTAACTTATGATTTATACTTTATTAACGACTCGTCTAGCGACCATTAACATCAGTATATCTTTAACAATTTCATTTATCTTGCTTCGTGCCCAACGATAAAACAAACAAAATTAGTACTTTATCCAATTTGAGCTAGGTAACGCAATCTATGGCAAATAGTTTAAAACTGGAAAATCACACATCCCAAGACATCATTCTTTATAAATGAAACAAGGTTTATTTGCTAACTGTTATTCTACAATACATGATGGACTAAACTTAATAAAACACATAAACATACGCACACACACACAAGGGGTTGAGTTAGTGAATTGGTGGGTTTTTGTTAAATGTGAGCCAAAATCATTACAATTAAAAGAACCAAAGACTTAAACTACTTCAGTCTGCGTGCATTGAATTTATTTAATACACGAGTTTCACAATTTGAGTTGAATTACTGAAATAAATGAACTTTTCCACGACATTATAATCTATTGAGATGCACCTGTATAATGTAACATAATGTAATAATAGTATTAGTATTAATAATTAGTATATTTCACATCTAGGTGGGATTTTTTTTAATTGTACTACTGTCTGTTCAAAATAAATGAGAAGAAACCGAGCATACTAGATTTCTTTTTTTTTTGCCTGTTGTACCAAAATTGTATCGAACCGTGACATCAGTGTACCGTGCCACCCTTAATATATATATATATATATATATATATATATATATATATAGTAATAATCCACACCACTGGTAAGAAGTAATATTATGTACTTTTTATCATTTCAACTTTCAAAAATATTGACAAAATAAGTCTGAATCCTGAGTTCTTGTTGTAAATTTCTCAATTGTTTGTTTGGATGAAATATGTCGTGTCTTCGTAGAAATTATTTCACGATTGATTTATCTGACTGTGTTGGAAAAGTAATGTGTTTATAGATTTGTTCTTCAGGCAGCATGAAAGGTTGTCAGCGAGCGTTTCGGTTAAACCTCAACAATTCACTGCAATCCAGTGACTCTTAAAACCCTCTCTTTGTATCTCATTCTGTGCAGGTGATTTGCGTTGACTGGAGCAATCTTGCAGGAAAGGGCTACGTTATACTCAACATGACGGACAACTTGACTGCGTAAGTGTTGCTTTTTCACAAAACCCAACCCAGGACTCTCTAGCTAACCTTACCCCAACCACACATTGTTCTTGCATGGTCAAACCACTTGCATTTTCTTCATAAAAATCAGTTTTTCCATAATGATTTGAATGACTCTTATTAAGGTGTATGTTCCTCTCAGAGCCTGTTTCACGTACTGCAGTAGAAATGCTGAAATTTGCATCTCTGACTCAGAACATGCTGACTGCACAACTAACGATGCTCAGCACAAACAATGACACACGCTGTGAGCTCTGGCACATTTGTTTTATTAGCAGCCGGAACAATCCTCTGGCCTTTATGGAGAAGAAAAAAGAAATGTGACTCTTAATCTTATGAACTCGTTAGCGGCACTGCAAAATGCAGAAGCGAATGTTGTGTTTCAAAGGTTACTCTTGTCCTACTGGACCTAGGAATAGTTCACAAAAAAAAACACTTTAAAATGCCACCATCAGGCCATCCAAGATGAACTTGTTTCTTTTTCAGATTTGGAGAAATGTATCAATACGTCTCTTGTTCACCAATGGTTCTTTGCAGTGAATGGGTGCCGTCAGAATGACCGTTTTCCCTTGTAACATTGCTTAATGTCTGCAGATTTCTCTTCTGATTCAGACAAGATGACTTTTCATTGGAGAAAACAATATTATGGATGGAAGATGTGTAACACTTCCAGGCTAAACCCCGCCCACTTCCGGGTTAGGCCCCGCCCAGTCCGAGTACAGATACAGATAATTCATATGGTTAACAGATACAGATAATGCTGTACTCGCTCATCCCTACCCATTCATTTTGGTTTATTAATTGGCATAAAAGCGTAAAGCGATGTAAATATCATAAGCAGAATTTTGTTTGAGAATTTGATGAGAAATGTTTGACTTCATTTGAGATTTCAGAGCACTGTTGTTTTAGTATCACAACAATATTGTTGTATAGTTTATTATTAGCAATTATGTTGTTTTAGTAATTTGTATGAGTTGGTTGTCTATTTAGTTACTATTTCAGTTTTACTTTCAGTACTTAGTACTTCAACTTACACTAAACAAAAATTGAATTTGCCTTTGCAAATAACTGAAATATTTCTGTACTCTTACGCGTAACATGCATAGGACAAAATACATTTGTGGCAATTAATTAAATATTTTTTCATATTCATATTAATTCATGGCCACGATTGATCTATTTGTTCTCTCATTTCAGTAAATCGTGGCCATGTTGTACTTATTCATTCCCTTATTTTAATTCAGTTAGTTAAAATGAGGGAATGAATTATTACAATGTGGCCACAATGTACCAAAATTAGGAATCTAATAAATTAATCAGTAGTGGGAATGAATTCAGACGTAATTAATGGATTCAGTCATAAATAATCAGACGTGGGAAGTAATACTTAATTCTTGGCTATTATATCTTATGTTTTTAAGCATTTTTAGTTTTTACTCAACATAAACAGCACTGTCTTTGACTCGAGTCACTGCACAGTTTGAGACATTATTAAGATCTCTTCTGAAACTCTAGAGAAGAAACATCTGAGATTTCAGCTTCAGCTCTCTGTTGAATCCCGCTGCTGTGTAAAGCGACTCTGTGATGTTTCATTGGTACATACACGTTCTCGCTGGCGTAAAAGTAGCTGGTAGTCTGTTTCCACGGTAACGCTCCAGTACCACGTAATTGCAGCATGATCGTGGAGAACTTTCCCCCCCACCGACGCTCTGACAGCCGCGTGCTTAACTGCTGAATCTCCTGCGATGGAGCCCTGCTTTGACCCCGAGCAGCACTGCAGAGCCATTGATCAGAAACACATCCAGCCCACTGCACGAGCGTCTCCGTCTGAATGACTCAGCGCTCGCGGTGAATGACCTGAAAAACTGATTTCTGTAGCCTGTGTGTTACTGAGCCCAAACGTAAGGAGGAGAAACACGTCTCAGTAACAGACAACGCAGACCTGTCACTGGAGAGCGTTGATTTGGCCCCATATTTCATATTGAACTTTTCCTTTCAATCATCAATAGCTGTTTTATTATATCATGTATTTTTATTTACTTGATTTTGTTTGCTGTATTACATTTCAAGGTGTATTTTCTGACAAATTCCATTTTAATTCTATTTTATATCAATCAAATTTACATCTCATGCATGGAATGCTCAAAATGTATTCTATTTTTATTTGTTAATTACATTATTTTATGATGTATTTATCTTTTTTATACTGCCATATCTACATGTATTACATTTTGACATACATTTATTTCATTTATCTCCCATTTTATTGTATTTATTTATTGACTGCAGAATTTCATGTTTTTTCATGATATATTTAATTTATAATTTGATATCCCTACATGTTTTTGGTGACAATAAAAAAACCCTGATAATTATTACACACACACATCACTGTATTTCTTCGTTTGACCAGTTCAGGACAGTGAGATTTTAGTGATGATTGTGCCTTGTGTGCGTCTCACAGGATGAGTTTCGCATGGAGAGCGGCGACAGACTCCTGGAGATGCTGGAAAACACTTTCTCCAGAAAGATGAACATCCCACAAGGCTCCTGGCTCATTTTCCTCAGCAACCCACACAGCAGGACCACCAGCTCCTGATGGCCTTAGCCAGCGAGCAGGGTAAACACACGCCACACACACACACACTCACACACACCAAACACACACACACACACACACTCATGCACACACAAACACACACACACCACACTCATGCACACACACGCACGCACGCACGCACGCACACACACACACACACACACACTCATGCACACACACAAACACACACACACACCACACACAAACCACACACACACACTCATGCACACACACACACACACGCACACGCACACACACACCACACACACACACACACAAACACACACACACTCATGCACACACACACGCGCCGCACAACACACACACACACACACCACACACACATGCACACAAACACCACACACACCACAACACACACGCACACACAACACACACACACACACACACCACACTCACACACACAAAACACACACACACACACACACACACACACACTCATGCATGCACGCACGCACACACACACACACACACACACTCTCTCAAGGCCTCTGTGGCAACATGTAATGTGAGGCTTATTGTTTAAATGAGAGGTGTTAGTCATTTGTTGGCTTTTCATTTCATGCTCTATATAAAAGGATAAAAATAGCACGTATTATCTCTCACATCTCTGTGCGGTGCATTAGTGAGATGTTGGATCTACTCAGGTGAAT
>QVTF01007080.1:0-14106 GCA_003573665.1 Oxygymnocypris stewartii | reverse complement strand
TTACTACTTACCACAAACATGCACTGGAGTCCAAAAGACTGAGAGCACAGCGGAAATCTGGGATTTCTTTCATACAAATACGTTTTTAGATCTTAAGAATGCAAATAATAGAGTTTTGCATAAAATAAGGAAGGATTCTGCGTTGTTGGTCAAAATGATTAATGCTTACATACAATACACATGAAGCTGATTCATTACATAATAGAAATGAATCAATTGCTCTATATTAGATTATTAGTTTCTAGAAAACAATCTATAGTTTGACCAATTTTTATATTTATTAAATTTTGCTTTATAGCTTCTATAAAAACAAAATCTGGATACATTGGACTCTTAAACTGCACTAAAAATGTCTGAAGGTCATTTGCATTTTATACAAAATATCAAAGCAAGTAAAAGCAAGACAGACAGCACAAATACTTCTAACAAAATATTTAATAAAATAAGTTGTTTGGTCGATTTAAATGAGAAAAACATGCTTTGTTCACTAACACTTTTGTTCAACATTTAGCTTAATGACCTCTAATCGTCTGGTGTTTGGTGATTTTTAGTAGATGTATGTAGTTGGTTCTTCTCAAAGTGATGCAGGCATTTCATTCAGACATGTGTAAGTGTGGTTTAGATTTCCAGACACTCTTGGAGCCACTGTAAGTGAGCCTTCATGACCCTGAATTGTTAAAAAAAAACCGGCAAACAATATTTTTTGGTGATAATATTTTTATAATTTGTTTAATTTAAATTTTTATTATTTAGACATTTATTTTATTTTATGCAAACTATAGCAAATAAAACGCATGCAGTGAAATTAAGTGTGGTTTAGGTTTTCCAAACACTCTTTGGTGTCACTGTAATTGAGTTTTCATTATCTTGAAAGTATTTTAAAGAAAAAATATCTTGTTATAAAAATGATTTTATTTCATTTTCAGCAACCTATAGACAAAAAACCAATGCAGTGACATTCAGATATGTTTAAGTGTGGTTTAAGTTTCCCCAATTATAAGTGGCTTTGGATAAAAGCGTCTGCAACATTACTAAATGTAAATGTACGTTTCCAAACACTCTTGGAGCCACTGTAAGCGAGCCTTCATTGTCGTGGAAGTCTTTCACAGAAAAAACTAAACAAACAAGACATTGTAACCTGTTATTTCATGACCTGAGTACAAAGCTCACGTCTGAATTTACGTATAAACGACTCTCTGTGAAAACAATGAGTGGTTAAACCTTGCTTTCACAGTATTTGTTTTGTTTCTACATGAACTTGGCCCTGGGTTGAGTCATTTCATCACCTTGTCATTAGGGAATGTGGTTACGTTTCCCACAGCCAAATATTTGGAATTATATGTCAGATTTATTACTGTCCCACTGCCTGCTTTCCACAGAATATGGCCCCTTTGAGCCGGGGATCCTCGACAGAGTCGTCCTTCAAGAAGTCCACCAAGCGGAAGGCCCCTCCCCCCCCCACCTCGAGCAGCGCAGCCCCACCTGATGAAAGCACACAGGACAGAGGCATGACAGGTCAGTCTGAAGACAACAGAAACGTCCAAAGAGCATGCTTGTGTTCACTATCAAGGGTTTACTTGTCGCATTTAAGCTGCCATTATTTTGACCCTTCAATTTATGTAAAATAAATTAATCAGTTGCTCAATAGTGTTGTATGTCATATGTTAGAATGCATTGGATATATACTATGAATTATTATATGATATATGCCAGCAGCCATATCACCCTGTAGCTCAAGACTGGTTTCCCACTGAAGCTAAGCAGGGTTGAGCTGGTCAGTACTTGGATGGGAGACTCCTGGAAAACTAGGTGCTGCTGGAAGAGGTGTTAGTGCATGGGCGTAACCACCATATACTTTGGGGGGACGTGTCCCCCCGAATATTGGAAAAATACCAATCTGTCCCCCCCAATAATAGGCCTATTATATTGTAATATGTGACATATGATATGCCCTCCTTTTATGAACCCTGGTTGTAGCCTAGTGGATCTGTTGTTATTTCCGATTTACTTTCAATTTAGGAAAAACAAGGGAAACAAAACTGTGTGACCACCCCCCCTCGATTGTACACTTGGTTGAGCCCGTAAACGCCGGCTTGCGGCATCGTTTGAAAAAAACCGCTCAGTCCAACTGTCACTGGTGCTTAAATGAAATGAAGGTAGGAGCTAAAAGAAAGAAGCAGGACGAACAGGCGGATATTCGCCTTTTTTTTCAGACGGTAAGCAAGTAGACACCTAAAAAGTAGTGCCATGGTCAAAAATACCGCGGCAATTTTTTAATAAATGTGAAAAAATATCACGTTTAAATGGCTCAGTATTATAGCTAGGTAGCTAGCATGATACCCTGAAAATAGGCTGAATAATGAACTGCTGGAGTCACAGACCAAGGAGTTCCCGCACTTCCCACTCCATTGATAAGCCTCTATTCATTCGTTGATGGCCTGGCCTGTTTGTTTTTACGATCTGATCCGCGACTGAACTTAAAAAAAAAATCTGGGGAGGGCTCACATTTGGACCCCCCCAATATCTATACCATGGTTACGCCCCTGTGTTAGTGAGACCAGCAGGGGGTGCTCACCCTGTGGTCTGTGTGGGTCCTAACACCCCAGTGTAGTGACGGGAACACTGTACTGTCAAAAAGCACCGTCCTTCGGGTGAGACGTTAAACCGAGGTCCTGACTCTCTGTCATTTAAAAATCCCACCATGTAAAGTCGAAAATGAGTAGGGGAGTTACCTCAGTCGGCATCCTGGCCAAATGTGCCCACTGGCCTCTGACCATCATGGCCTCATAATCATCCCCATACACTGATTGGCTTCATCACTCTGTCTCCTCCACCAATAAGCTGGAGTGTGGTAGGCGTTCTGGCGCAATATGGCTGCCGTTGCATCATCCAGGTGGATGCTGCACAAGAGCAAAATAAAATGTAACATTTAGTTCATTCATACAATTTGTTTAGTTCATTTTATATAAAACAGACTATAGAAAAGAAAACCTAAGTAGCCAAAACACCTTTAGAAACTAAATTACAACTGGCTTGGAATTAATAATCTGGAATTTAATATCTCAGCTATTTCATCATTTCTCGTGCTCAGTAATCTGTTGGTAGTAGGTGGAGAATTAATGAAATAAAAATTATCTTTTCTCCAAAATATCTTAAATTGGGTTCTGAAGACGAATAAAGCTTTTATGGGTTTTGAACGACATGGGGGCAAGTGAACAATGACACAATTATCATTTTGGGGTGGAGTATTCCTTTGAGTATTATTTGAAGTTATTATTTCATTATTTAGAGCATTTAGAGGGCTTGAATGAGCTCAGCGGCTGTGCTATGAATGGGACAGAGGTGTAGGTGGGCATTTGGGGACAGTGTTAAGCCACTGTGTGTTGTATAATTGAATCTATCAAGGCTTTGTCTCCACCTAGTGGTTAAATAGACACATCAGGCAAGTGATGTGAGAATGCTGCTTTATAGATGCCTTCTGTGTTAGATACCTGCCAGTTGTGAGGGTCTAAATTAATGCTATTTTCCCCAATTTTTGTGTATGCCTTCTATATTTTTGTTAATTAAACCAAGAGTTTTCAAACTGGGGTCTGGTGTGTAAAGCTTAAAAGATGTAAAAATAATTAATAAGAACAATATTACAATTATATAATTATTAATAAAAAACTATTTAGTAAAATAAATACATACATTTCTAACAGGTACAGTACTATATAGAAAAATAGAACAATATTTTAATAATGTAGATTAAAATAAACTAGATTAAAATAAGCAAATAAATACATAAATATCTAATGTACAGGACTATATAGAAAATGCTAGACAAATAAATAAATATAGAAAAAATAGGTTAAATTACAAGAAAATTTGATAGATTCAAAAAATTAAATTAAAAAGTAAATAAATACATAAAGATCTAACAGTGCAGAAGTACAAAAAAAATAATAAAAAGTAATGTAGCTTTATAGAAAAAAACATGTCCTGTTTATATTTTAGACATGTATTTATAATATAAATTATTCACATTATAAAATGGGTCTTTTTACAAGGAACTAAATAAATGCTTTAAACATTTTCTCGTCGCATGAGGAAGATCATGTGGGGTCTGTGACAAAACAACAACAACATTAGAATATGATGTTAATAAAGCATAGGATTCTACAGAAGGCTGCTCACGATGTGCTGGTGTGAGACGTTGGGTGGAGGCTGTGCTGGTGTGAGGCGTTGGGTGGAGGCTGTGCTGGTGTGAGGCGTTGGGTGGAGGCTGTGCTGGTGTGAGCCGTTGGGTGGAGGCTGTGCTGGTGTGAGCCGTTGGGTGGAGGATGTGCTGGTGTGAGCCGTTGGGTGGAGGCTGTGCTGGTGTGAGCCGTTGGGTGGAGGCTGTGCTGGTGTGAGCCGTTGGGTGGAGGCTGTGCTGGTTGTGAGCCGTTGGGTGGAGGCTGTGCTGGTGTGAGCCGTTGGGTGGAGGCTGTGCTGGTGTGAGCCGTTGGGTGGAGGCTGTGCTGGTGTGAGCCGTTGGGTGGAGGATGTGCTGGTGTGAGCCGTTGGGTGGAGGCTGTGCTGGTGTGAGCCGTTGGGTGGAGGCTGTGCTGGTGTGAGCCGTTGGGTGGAGGCTGTGCTGGTGTGAGCCGTTGGGTGGAGGCTGTGCTGGTTGTGAGCCATTGGGTGGAGGCTGTGCTGGTGTGAGCCGTTGGGTGGAGGATGTGCTGGTGTGAGCCGTTGGGTGGAGGCTGTGCTGGTGTGAGCCGTTGGGTGGAGGATGTGCTGGTGTGAGCCGTTGGGTGGAGGATGTGCTGGTGTGAGCCGTTGGGTGGAGGCTGTGCTGGTGTGAGCCGTTGGGTGGAGGCTGTGCTGGTGAGAATTCACTGGATGAGTTAAATGTTTGCAGCTGCATTAGCTCGACTCGTTCTCACACTCATACACACGTACGGGCACACAGTTACAAATGAGCCGCAGCTGCGGTGTGTGTTTGGGTGTAAACACAGCTCCAACATTTCATCAGAGCAAGCGTTCAGCCTGACATTTTCCTGGATGAGAAATTTAATCATTTCCAATTTTCATTTAAGTAGGCTGCTCATGAGTCTTTTTGACCTGTGCATTTAAAGGAATCGACTCGGAGTCATTCGTTTGGGAATCATTGGATGCACAGTATTTTTTATTGCATGCAGTTTTTAAAGTCTATTGATCGTCTTGTATTTTTTTTATACTGCCTGTCTTTCTCTCTCATCACAATTAGTCTGAACTACAAGCTCAGAACATTTAGTTTGTGGAAACAGTTCTTTATTGCTTTAATTTAGTTTCTGTGGCCTGTGCGTTTGATTCTGAATGTGCTTAGCCACATCCTACAGTATGATATCACAGTTTAGAGTTGAAGTTTTAATGATGTTTTACACTTAACTTTATTTTCACTTTAATTACTGTTGTACTGAAGACTGTTGCCAAGGTAAAACACTCATGCTGCATAATTAGTCAGTTTGATCCTATGATTATATCTATCTATCGCTCTCTCCATCCATCCATCCATCCGTCCATCGCTCCGTCTATCGTTCTATCATACTTTGTCATACTTTTCTGTTCTGTCGATTATTCCATTGATCTATCATTCTATTAATCAATCTATCTACCAATTAGTCTATCCACCCATCCATCTATTTATCCATTCGTAGCTTTTCTGCTCTTTAAATTTTTTTTACAGGAATAAAAATACTTTGTTTGCTTTTACAGCATGTACACTTTTCTCATTGGTTCTATAAATCACGTCTCTTTGGATCAGTTTTATTCTTTTTGTTGCATTGTTAAAAGATTGTAATGACCTGGTACTTCCCCTTATTCTCTTCATCTTTTTCTCGTCTCATCTCTGCTGTTTTCATCTTGTTGACCTGGCCTTGCTCTTTATCTGAGCCATGAAATTCTGTAAAAACAATGTAATCTTTTAATCAAATTTCACTTCAGACCATGTCTGTGCTGGAACAAAACCGGTCCTGCTGTAATCGATGAAGCGTTGCACACTTTTTTACAGCTCACCTGCATTGCACATCTGTGGAGTAAATGAGAAAAAGAAAAAAACATATTTCTGTAACTTTATATATACTTTATCTCTGAAAGCACTCATACAAATACATTGTTTTCTTAAGACGTGGGTTTTCTGTGAAGTAAAAAAGTGAGATGAGGAATGTAAGTTTGCTCTAATCAGAAGCCGAAATCTACAGGCAGACTTTTCTTTTCGTTCATAACTATACAAAGATGGAGACCCAGCAGGGATCATTCACTCGCTTTTGTTTCTTACAAGTGTGTTTTATGAATGCTTTTGCAACTTTTGCTGAGCTTTTTTTCAATGCAGGGTCATGTCACTGATTGGCTGATAAGGTCTAATAACTTCACTGAGAGAGACTGAAAAAGCAAATAAATAAATAAATAGAGCCCCAAAACACATAAAAACGAGCTCCGAGTGGAGCAGAGATAGAAAGAGCGGCTGTCTGAGAGACATCACAGAGACAGCTCTCTCCAGAGAGGGCGATTGAATCAGGCGAGAGAAGCGAGACGTCTTAATTAACGGCGCTCGCTCAGTCTGAGGAGCAGAGAATCCATATTAATGCTGCATATACCAGATCTCTCCCTCTATCAGCTGACAATGGGCATCGCTTCAGTTTGATGTGGAAACGCCGGAGTTAGTGTTGCCGAGGGATGCATACAGTGAAGAGCTCAAAGGCCTGGGCTGCACTTTGTAATATTTAAGCATTTGACTTTGTGCATTTGTCGTGATTTTATACTGCAGAAGCAGCGTTGGCGTCTCCTCTGGAGGAGATCAGGGAACAGGAGGAGATGAATGTGAGCGCAGAAGGTCAGGTGGCTGCTGTGGAGGAGGAGGAGGATAACAGCAGCCTCAACCTGTCCGCTGACATCTCTCTGGACTTGGGCCGGGCCTGCTGGTCAACTCCGTCTCAGGATTCAGAGATTCTGATGGCCAGAGACAATCCATCATGTGACCTGTTCACAGATACGGAGTACGTAGTGTTCATTTTATACAAGAGCACAACTAAAACTATCAGTTACACTTCACGTAAAGCCTTTATGTATAATGCATTATAAATGGTTATTAAAGATTAAGAAGCATTATAATTAGGCATAATGTGCGTTGTAATACATTATATATTGTCGTAAATAATAATATCCAAATTTAAAATGCATAGTGTTACAATGAATTGATAATTGATGATCAACTCCTAAAAACAAGCCAGAACACTCTTGCAAAGCTTAGAAACCCACCAGAAAACCTTACTGGGCCTGCTGTTATCGTTAAATAAAAATACAAATTATTCAATATGATTTTTGGTAATTGCAATAAATACTATACAGAATTAAAATATAAATATATGATGAAACGGTTACACTTTGCAATAAGGTTCCATTTTTTAACATTAGTTAACTGCATCTAGAAAAGCCTGAGATTTAGGTTAATTAAAAAAAAAAATTTACCTAAAAGATTTTTTTATTAAATGTAGTTTTTAACCTTTGCATGTTTTTTACCCCTGGCAGAGTAGCAGAAGCCACAGTGAATGGAGAGATTAAGTTGGACCAGGCCGCAAGCTCTTTTATCCCTCCGGAAGAGATAGGTAAGCTTCAACCCATGTGAGATCCTTCAGCACCTCTGGTTTTCCTCAATGTTACACTTTAGTGTTGTTATTCATTAAAACTCCA
This sequence comes from Oxygymnocypris stewartii, assembly GCA_003573665.1. NCBI lineage: Eukaryota > Metazoa > Chordata > Actinopteri > Cypriniformes > Cyprinidae > Oxygymnocypris > Oxygymnocypris stewartii. The sequence goes on along the minus strand of QVTF01007080.1, from coordinate 6,408 downwards.
GTGACAGAACAAAAGGCTTCAGTGCATGACTTTATTTTCTCTTTCTCTAGAGCCCCTGATGGAAAAGACAGAAGAGGCGATTCAGACTTCAGAAAGTGGCCCTGTTCTGAAGGAGGCTTCTGTGAGCGCCACAGAAAAGCCTGCAGCTTTGTTCAACAAGCTTCAAACCTCCGAATGCGGCATCCAGACATTGCGCACGGACTTGCAAGCACAGGGCACAGAGTCAAGCCTCGAAGACCAAGCACCAAAAACTGTCCCCAGTTCAGTCGGCTTCACTCACACTAAAACACAAACACAGATGGAACCCAAGAAACCCTCTAATGAGCCATCGAGCTCATGCACTGAACCCTCTACAGCTCCATCTGAGTCCTCAACCGGACTAAAAAAAGACATGGCCACTTCCACAGAAGAGCTGCGTATTCCTGAACCATCTTCGCCTGCGATCCAACCAACTAAGGATCTGACTCTGACATCCACACCAACCTCTAAAGAAAATACTGTAAAGCATATTGTAGATGCCGAACCCAAACCCAAACCATCCAATGAGCTCACCCGTGAATACATTCCCAAAGTGGGCATGACCACCTACACCATCGTGCCTCAGATGTCTCTCGAAAAACTGCGTTTCTTTGAAGTAGAGTTAACTTTGCAGCCCAATGAAGAATACAGACCTGAAACAAAGTCCGTCTCCAATAGTACAGTTGCTGTTAACGGCCATCAGAACGTCTTTGCTCAAACTAGTCCTTGTACTTCATCTCCAGCTGCCATTTCATCACCTGTAGAAGGAACTGAATGCAAGAAAGTTCCACCGGCAACAAGACCCAAACCAGCTTCTTTCCGCCTGCCGCAGCACAAACGAACACCTGGGGATTACGTAACCTCCGCGGCCGTTTGCCGAGCGAGTGTGGGCAGTAATGGCAGCAGCAGCAGTTGTAGCAGTCCTGCAACCCAGCCCAAAGAAACCGCAAGCAGCCCGCAATCAGATGTGTTTCCTGCACTGGACAACTTCCCTCCTCCACCGCCACCGGTGCAATGGAAAGCTCAGGAGAACGCAAGAGCCAGTGATGCACCTCCAACTGCAGAGGTGGATGCACCTCTACCCGAAGCTCCCAAATTTCCCCCGTCGTCTGTAGTGTCCCGTCAGAAGAGCCTTCCCACAAACCCCAAGCCTTCGCTGAGTCTAGAGAAGCTGAGAAGCTTCGCCGCTCCCAAACCGTACTCGCCCTCTTCTCCCTCGCGCTTCGCTCAGGCCGTGTCTTCTGCATTGAAGAGATCCCAGTCGTACTCCCATCAACCCCTGGGGCAGTTACCACGCACGCATCTTCTCACAAAACAGAGATCCATTACGGAGTCCCCTGAGCCGCCAGCCAGCACTGTGAGTACAACCTAGTAAAAGTTTCATTAATAGTGGTCACCTTTTATATAAATCTGTTTAAGGGCCAAATCTCACAAACATGTGGTCAGACCACAAAAAGAGTGTGTTGGGGATGTTGCTTTTTTGTGTGTTTTGTTTTTAATAAATACAGAATTTCTTTAAAAAATGAATTAGTGCTGGGCAATGATTAATCGCATCCAAAATAATTTGTTTGTACATATGTACACACACACACATGCGTGCATATTTAAGAAATATATGTTATGTTTATATATTTTTTAAATATATTTATATATAATATAAATTATATGAATATAAATATATAGATGTAAGTAAATGTAAATATTTTCTAAACATATACTGTATGTGTGTGTATTTATATACTGTATATATAATAAATATACACAGTACACACACAAATATTATTAACAAAATCTTTTATTTTGAATGTGATTGATCGTTACCTGCACTACCTTTTTTATTACAATTAATTTTATTTGAATTGTAATGTGCATTGAAAACTTAATATTTTAATGACAATTCTATATATTATTACACTGCAAAAAAAATATATTTTCTTACTTAGATTTTTTTTGTCTTGTTTCCAGCCAAATATTTCAAAATTCTTAAATCAAGAAGTATTTTCTAGACAAATCAAAATTATTCATCTTGTTTTCAGAAAAAAAAGAAAAGAAAATTAAGTGAGTTTTTGCTCAAAACAAGCAAAATAATCTGCCAGTGGAGTAAGCAAACAGAAAACAAGATTATTTAGCTTACTCCATTAGAAGATTATTTTGCTTGTATATTTTAACAAATAGTTTTCATTGCAAAATGACACTTTTTCTTTATCATTAAATTTTTCCACCCATATTTGCTGTAATGAGTTTAAATATTTTACTTTTGATTAGAAATTCTTATTATTTTCGGTTATAATTCACAATTGATTCTCAGAATACCGAGCAGAATCATGAAACAAGTTGTATTAGTGCTATTTTGTTTAATTGGTCCTACATCAGAAAAATGTCTTTGCATTTTGTTTTGCAGTTTTTTTTTTTTTCAGCATCTTGCGGCATGAATGTTGAATTGTTGAGGCTAGATAAATGTGTCAAATCTTTATTCTGTTCCTTTCTGTTGTGTGTTTTATTTTTTAAATGCAAGTATTTTCACTACTTTTAACCAATCGTATCACTGGAATGTGCCACCACAACAAACCTATATAAATGAGGCCACATTTTGACGTCTGCTTGTAGTTGTTACTGAACATCAGTGTGTAAAAAGTTTTGAAAAAACATTGAGTGATGAGTCATACTGTCACTTCTCAGCATTTGATTACAACAAAAACTACAGTTTTACATTTTTTTATGTTCCCCCACTATTGCAGGGGAACTGTGCTTTAAAAGATCTCATAATGCCAAAGCCGTTTAATTGTCCTCAAATTATCTGCGCTTTCTTGAAGAAGACTATAATGTTTCATTTCTTTATTTTGAGTTTGATGTAAAATAGGGGCTTGTTTCTGACAGATCTGAGTAGATGAACTCATAATCTGACAGTGTGTATACGTATGAGGCATGCAGTGAGTACGGTGCGGGTGGAGTCGGACCGGGGGGGGGTTTGGGTGCTGCTGTAGCAATGCTTGATTCATCTTTGTAGTCTCATTGTACTGTGTTGTTGTGTGTGTAAGTAAAATATTCTATTGTGAACTCCAACCGGCGCTGGTAAATGAATATTGGGAGTCGGATGACACTCATTGTAATGTATTGACGCACATGGCTCATTAATCTATGTCCTGGATTGACCTGTCGACTGGTCTTTGTTGTTGCGTTGTCGGGGTCAGCTGAGAGCGTGTTTAGAGATGCAGGGCGCTGTTGTGTGCCGTCAGAGTATACAATGTATGTTTGGACTCATCGTCTTGAGTAAAAGCTTTTGTTTGCTGATGGGTGTTAAATTATTGGGTTTAAAGATCATTTATGAGAAGATGCAGTCAAGTGTGTCTAACTTTTGACTTTTATATTGGTGCATAAACATATATATGATTAAATGTTATTCATTCTTCATACAGAAAATAGCTTGGAAGGCATGACTTGATTATTTAAAAATATATATTAACAATATATTTTTAATAATAGAATAATAATCGTTTATTCAGCAAGGATGGATTAAATCTAGCAAAAATGACAGACATTTCTAATGTTGCAAATATAGTTTTTTAACTTTCTATTACAAAGAATCCTGAAAAATGTGTACTTGTTTCCACACAAATATTAAGCAGAACAACGGATGTCTATTAACACTAATGTGTATATTCAGTATTTGACATGGGTGCATGCGTGCGTGTGTGTCTGTGTGTGCGAGTAGTTTCTCTGATGTGTGTGTGTGTGTGAGTGTTGTGTCTGTGTGAGAGTAGTTTCTCTGATGTGTGTGTGTGTGTGTGAGAGTAGTTTCTCTGATGTGTGAGTGTCTGTCAGTGGGGTACAGTGGAACATCTATCTGTGTCTTCTTCATGTGATTTATGCGCGTGACGCAGAAGCAGCGGTGTCTTTTTCCACAGTCCCCGTGGCTGCCTAGTGTGCATCATCCTCAGCCCTCATTGAGAGAGTGTGTATTGTGTTTACTCCCCCCCCGTGGACCACAGGTGACAGACAATGGAGAAGGACGCACCGAGAGATCCGGAGAGGCCCCATGGCAAACAGCGCCGAGCTCCACCCGGGACGGAGGCATGGGAACATGTAAGATTGGAAATACTCAACCGTCACCAGTGAGTGAATCTAACTCTAGATCTAACCGTCTCTGAAGCGCTTGCAAACCCTGATAAAACAGTAACCTTTATTTAAAGGTCCTGTGTGTGCTTTAACACACTATCATGTAATACAGTCTCTAAAGGATACTTTCCTCTGCACAGGGGTCTGAAGCATCTTTAGCGCCGTCTGCCACACTGAAGGGAACGTCTGAAGTGTGACGTCACTCGTTCTCAAGCAATCCGCAGGTCAAGAGAAGATCTTCCGTCTCCATTTGTGCATAATCATGATTTTAGTTTTCTCACAAGACTTTCAACACTTTTTGTTTTATTATTTTCTCTGGATCCGGACAGAACTGTGTAGAGCGCAGTCTTCCACTTTTACCCGTACTCATCATTACCTTTTTTTCTCTCTCTTTTTTCTCCAACACAGCAGTTTTTAATTAGCCACAACGTGCCTTAAAAAAATATATTACGTTCATAAAAATATACATATGAACTTGTTTGTATATATTTTATATTATGTTTAATATATATAAAAAATATATATTTATGTAATGTATGAATAAAAAAATATAATTTCAAATGTATAAATAAACAACAGTTCATAGAATCCATATGTCAGTTCATAGTGTCCATACTAATTATTAAATTATGCAGAGCAGGACACATGGAGATGAACTATAGCTGTGGATTTCTTTTAATTTATTCTGCATTTGGCACAATTAATCATTTTATTCCCCTTCCCTTAATATATTACTCGTTTTCCCTCTTAATAATTGTAGCAGAGATGCTATTAATGTTATCATATTTTAAAAATGAATATTTTCGGCTCGCTTTGTGACATGAATTACATAATGAAATTTGTAAATATGCAGATGTGAAAGAAAATGCTCTATTTCGAGTTTTTTTTGTTGTGGTTCATTTAAATTATTAGGAATATATTTGATTTATATCATTATTAGCCAATGAAAACTTGAGTTAACCCCTCTTTGTTCCCTTGCCAAACATTAGTACACAGTTTATCTACGTTAGTTATGGGCTGCAGTTATAATATATTAAAACAGAAATACGTTATGACATTGAAGAGTTTCTGGAGAAAACAAAAGATTATTCGAAGCTGATAAGACAGAAAGCACTGGGCTTTTCATTCATTATGAGGAGAATACTGCTGTATTATATGTATGAACTCTTTTCTGTATTAAAGACTTTTATTGTGTTATTCTTTTGTCTTGTGGGTCTAATGCCAAGTTTCAGTTTTTGACGCTGTAAGGATGTCAAAGTATAATGTCTTAATTCAAGCATGGAGTGAACAATACAAAGTATTCCTGCAATCGGACTCGGGTTCGACTGTCAGCTGACACAGATATTGACGTGAGAGTGCTGTGTTTGCTCTGTTCAGAGTTTCTCATGAATACAGGTTTGTTGCAGCTGAATGGAGAACACCAGTCAGTGCTAAAGCGCTCTCAGTAAAGAAAAGGTGATGTTTTTCTGATCCCAAACCGTGTCAAGATCAAAGAAAACTATGTGTAAATATCAAAGGAGATGTCCACTTCTGCTCCATACAGATCTGTTGAACTCTGACAATCCTATCGTTCTTTCTTTCTGACCTTTTCCTTCTGCCATTTTATTTATAGAATATTTGTATTTCTTTTTTATTCAGTTTTCATAATATTCTTTCTTTTTTACAGACTTGCAGGTCAGACCTGAACTCTAACCCTTTTTCAGTTTTTCAGTGTTCTTGCTCTTTCTTGCTTTTTCTTGCCTGATTCTCTCACTTTCTTTTCCTTTTCATATTTATTCATTTATTTTAGGTGCATGTTCCTTTTTTGCATTTTTTTTGCATTTTTTCAATTTATTTTTATTTATTTGTTTTCATCTCTTGCGGTTTCTCCATTTTGCAATTGTATCATCTTTCTTTTCTGCATTTTCTTCATTTTTCTTTTCTTAAATTTTCTTCATCTTTATTTTTCTTCAGCTGTATTTAAAACAAAGTTAAATTTTTCTTCTTGATTATTTATTTACTTTTTTAAATGGTAATAATTGTTATTATTATTATTATTTGCATTCTCTCCACTTTGCAATTTCATCTCTTCATGCATTTTCATCTGTTTCATTCTTTCAGCAGCATTTTTACCTTTTTCTCTTGGATTTTTCATCTTTCTTCCATTTCTTGCATTTTCTCCAACTTTAATTTTTTTTATCTTTTCTTGCAGTTTATTCATCTTTATTTCATTCCTTTGACTGCATGATAATTTTTGCTTTCCTGCATTTCTCTTTCTTTCTTGATTTCTTTCTT
>QVTF01007079.1:0-26397 GCA_003573665.1 Oxygymnocypris stewartii | reverse complement strand
TACTAAAGCACTTTCCTCTTAAGAGCTTGTCATGTAACACTAAAATCCTCTGAAGCTTTTGCTCTTAATGGGTTAAATCTGTGTCGTTATCACTTTAAGTTAGTGCTAGATAATGAGTCTTAAATCTTAAACTAAGCAGAAACAAATCAATCAATCAATGGCCATATTCACCGGACATGGTGCTGATATATTGTGCATCACTTTCGGGAATTGATCAGATTGTGAGAAGTTGGCTTTATATACAGTACCAGAATTGAGTGAGAAGGGGAGGGGCTTAAAAATAAGAGGCATTTGTGATGTCATCCAAAAGGGAGTCGTTTCTAAAATGTCTTGCATCACGTCCTGCTCGTATTTTCCTCCATGTTTGATGCACTAAATAACATAAAGCATTTCTGCCGGGGTTTAACCAAGTCTCAAGCACTCAGCTCTGCTGTCTATGAGCGAGCAGTCAACATCACGCTGAGAGTTCATGTGTGTGTCTGCAGCCCCGTCAGAACCCTTGCTGTGCAAGTTTGCAGACGGAGGGCCAGAAGAAGCGTCAGAGTCTAAATAAATATGTGCAGAACGGACGAGCCTGGGCCAGAGACGGAGAGACCAGACTTGTGAGTACTGCTCTTTTGCTCTCTCCACCATGTTGTGTGTCCGTATCGCTTTTTGTGGCCATATATCACCTGCCACAGCTTTGTTAGTGAACACATGGACAGCAGGGCTGCGTGTGGGTGTGTGTGTTTATACAAGCTACACCAATACAGTCATATATTACATGAACCACAAAAGTGATACTGAGATGTGTGTGTTGTGTGTGTGTGTGTGTGTGGGGGTGTGTGTGTTTATACAAGCTACACCAATACAGTCATATATTACATGAAACACAAAAGTGATACTGAGATGTGTGTGTGTGTGTGTGTGTGTGTGTGTGTGTGTGTGTGTGTGTGTGTGTGTGTGTCCATAGCACACAGATATTGGTTAAAACTGTAAATGTTTTGATCACTACGCTTTGAGATCAGTGTTTCTTTGTCTGACATCTTGAAGTGATGTTATCATTATTAATATAATAACATGTTTTTTATTTTATTATTTTCTATTTCATATTTTATTTTATTTTGAACAATACTCTTCAGAACAGAATTAAATCATATTTATAATCAACATTTCTTTTGCTTTGTTTGCCATCTTGACGTGATTTGATCACATTGCATTCTGTTTATAAAGAAATGTTTATTTTATTAATACATTTTATTTTGATCGGTAAATTTCAGGATTTCATTATTCGTATTTAGAATCAACAGCATTCTGAGATTTTTATTTATTTATATTATATAAATATATTTAATATATAAACATAACATATTCTTCTGAAATATATACATGCATGTGTTTGTATTTATATATACATAATAAATATACACAGTATACACACACATATATTATGTGAACAAAAACTTTTATCTTGAATGCGATTAATCATTTGACAGCAATAAATTATATTTATTCATTAATTTAATTATTCGTATTTATAATCAACATTTATTTTGCTTTATCTGCTATTCAGTTGATTTAGTCACAATGCATTCTGGGATTGCAATAGATAAAAACAAAGCATTAACAGCCGTTAGATATGATGCCTTAAAACACAGCCTGTATGGCCTCGGGTCACGTTCCTGAGGTCAGTGTTCTCCGTGTCACATGACCATTCATAAAGAAAATCAGAAGTGTATCACATCACTTAAATGAGTCAGTGCTGTGTTTTTTCTAACGAAAATCACTTTGAACATGTTCATTATTTCTCCTTATCATGCACAAGCCACGCTGAGAGAAGGTCGTAGAAGGCATGTAATTACAGCGCGGTGGGTTTTCTGCCACGCCAGATAATTTCATTAACCCTTGTGCTTTTTCACAGGTTTTATTAGTGCCAGAATTCGACTGGACAGATGTGTCGGATTCTGTCCACGCTGAGAAGAAATATTAAAAGCTTTTCCACGTGTTAAAATGGCTGTGACAACATTAAACATTTGGCGAAAAACTGGAAGGGAAAGCAGAAGTAGTAGTGTCATTTGTTTTCAGGTTTATGTTATTTGACAAGTACAGTAGCCACATTAAGACACCTGCGCCACACTTAATGACATAATTTCATTGCATTAGGTAACAAAAGTGTATCTGTGCTGAAATGCTGCAGGAGCTTTTCTCTTCACTAACATCATTTCTGCTCAGTTTCTGTTAAAGATGGATGAAGTTATTTCTTCTCAGGTTCACAGGCTAAAAGTGGCACAACACTTTTGACTTTATTTTCAACACTTCAAAAGCAGCTATGAGTTGAATAGTGTATAATTATGTTTTATTTCTCTCTCTTTCTCTCATAGACTGGCATGACACTCACGTATGACCCAAACACTGCTGCTATGCAAAATGGGTACGAGACGAGCTGAGAAAGAGCCAGTGTTACTGCAGCATTATTTATACATTGTTGTATTTTTTAGTGTTTTGAATTAGCTTTTATTCTTAGATTTCATCTTTTCATTTTAGTTCATGTTTTAGCAATTATTATGTGTTTTATTTATTTTTGTTATTTCTATTAAGCTTTTATGTAATTTTAATTCTTCTGCATTTCACATCATCTCTTTTTTATTTTTTTTATTCTGCTTTATTTTAAATGTAATTTTAACAGTTTAGTTAATTTTTAAATGTAGTTTAAGTTTAGTAAATCTTAGTAATTTGATACAATTTCTGTATTTTTATTTAGGATCATCCAGTCATTACATTTTATTTTTCCAGCTGTATTTTATTTTATTTGTTATGATTTTATTTTATTTGTTTTTAGTTGCCAAAGCAACATTTCTCATTTTAATTCAAGTTTTTAAATGTTTTAAATATTTGAGGTAATTATTTTCAAATCAATTTTTTATTTGATGGCATTTTATTTTATTTTTTTAGTTGCCAAATCAACATTTCTAACTTTCATTACATTTTTTTAAGTTTTACATTTTTTGTTTCCTTATTTTCAACTCTATTTTTGCTTAAAGGGTATATTTTATTTCATTTTTTTATATTTCAGTTAGTTGTAGTAGGCAACAATTTTTTTTAACTTCACATTTTTCATTTAATTATTTTCAGCTTTTTTTCAATTAATAAGAACAATTTTAATTTTAATAGTTGTTGTTAACAATAACAACCCTAGAAAGAGATTTCTTTACAGATTTATACTGCAAATACTGGAATGAATGAATTATATTTATATAATTACATAACAAGATATCTTAGAATGCAGCTTAATCATACTCAAGGTTATCATGCTATAATTACCACCTGATTGCGTAAATATACCGATCTGATCTTTCTACAGATTCTATCCGACCGCCTACAGTATTGCCAACAGAATGATCTCACAGACCCCCATTTCTCCATACATCTCCCCTACATACCAGGTAACACAATATCAAACTCTACTGCTCACGGACCGAAGGAGTCTCAGAGATGATGCACCAGAACTGTCTTAAGGGACACTGATATCTGTATTCTGTTGTTCAGGTACAGAATCCATCCTGGGTCACCCATCAGCCCTACATCTTGCAGCATCCGGTGAGTCTCCGCACGGCCGTCTTTGATTGTCCTGAGCAGTGTTTGTTTGTGAGGAACGACTGCTCATAGACTGAGAGTGTGGGCGACGGGAACAGAGAGAGTCCAAACAGACATACTAAAGCAGAAACCACAGCGATTTATGGATTCATTCGGAGTAATCTTATGCCAAATAAAATCGTTAATAGGGGGGTAGGTTGGCACAGTATTAAAGAATCTGCAAAGGTACGCATGCAATCAGAGTAAAGAGTCTGAAGTTTATATTTATATTAAAAAAATTATATATTTATTTCTACATGCCAGTATTAATATAATAACTGGCTATACTAATAATTATAATATTGTTTTAATTTCTTATATTTTGTTTTATTAGTAGTAAGATATGTGGATGTACTAATAACTGTAACATTTTTATTTTATTTATAAAGTTTTTTATTATTTTATTTATATTTTATTTTATTTTTTGTGTTCAATAATTTTTTGACTTATTTAAATATAAATAAATACATAAAAAAAAAAAAAAAATGAATAACAAAACTCATGAATGTGTCTTTATTAATTAAAGGCTGTCTTATGAACAATCGGTTGGAAATTAGGCAAATTTGCGTTTCTGTAACCTTATTAAATGTGCATTTTGTAACATTGCTGTGAAACTATAATATTATTTGATTTTGCTATTGGATATGTATTTTGTAGTTAATATCAAAATCATAGGAAAAAACTGTTTCGTTACTTGAAATAAATAAATGAAATTATGAATTTAAATCAAATAAAATATTTGAAAACTTTCATTTTTGTTTAGTTTATCTTCAAGTAATGAAATAACTAAAACAAATAAATAAAAATGTATAAAAACTATATACATATATATGTGACAAAAATACAGAACAAAATGACTAAAACTTTAACCAAAAAGTGAAGTGAAAACAGAAAATACACAAAATCCTATTCAAAATATGAACAGATCAATGATACTAAAATAACATTGCTCCAAAGAACAGACGCCTTGGTTTAGTCGGATATTTCATTCAGTAGTTTCATTGTTCGAGAAGCTGGCTTTTAGAAGCAACAATTGCCTGTAGCAAACTGAAACAGTTAACATTTTGTCCTTGATAACATGTGACGTGTGTTTCCTACTTCTGAAGAGGCAGGGCAGCGACGTCACTGTTGTGCAGGAAAACACTGGTGTGTGTGTGTGGTGTGTGTGTGTGTGTGTGTGTGGTGTGTGTGTGAGTGTGTGTGTGTGTGCATACATGCATTAACAATGAATCACAACCCAGATACTGGATTAGTTGTGTGTGTGTGTGGTGTGTGAGAAAGATGAGAGAGAGAGTGTGTGTGAGAGAGTGAGAGAGAGAGTTGATGAGGTGTGTGTGTGTGTGATGTGTGAGTGTGTGTCGCATACAGTGCATTAACACTGAATACCACCCCAGATACTGGATTACGATTAGCTTTGTGGTGTGTGTGTGTGTGAGAAAGAGAGAGAGAGAGTGTGTGTGAGAGGAAGAGAGGAGAGAGTGTGTGTGTGTTGTGTGTGTGAGTGTGTGTGCGCATACATGCATTAAACACTGAATCACACCCAGATACTGGCTGAGTTTGTGTGTGTGTGTGTGTGTGAGAGAGAGAGAGAGAGAGAGAGAGAGAGTGTGGTGTGAAGAAGAGAGAGAGAGTGTGGTGTGTGTGTGCGTGTGTGTGTGTGTGTGTGTGTGTGTGTGTGTGTGTGTGTGTGTGTGTGTGTGTAGAGAGAAGAGAGCGGAGATGAGGAGAGGATGTGTATGTGTGTGTGTGTGTGGGTGTGTGTGTGTGTGTGTGTGTGAGAGAGAGAGCGAGAGAGAGTGTGTGTGGTGTGTGTGAGAGAGAGAGAGCAAGAGAGAGTGTGTGTTGTGTGTGTGAGAGAGAGAGAGAGAGCGAGAGAGGAGTGTGTGTGCGTGTGATGTGTGTGTGTGAGAGAGAGTGTGTGTGTGTGTGTGTGGTGGTGTGAGAGAGAGAGAGCGAGAGAGAGTGTGCTGTGTGTGTGTGTGTGTGTGTGTTGTGTGTTGTGAGAGAGAGAGAGCGAGAGAGAGTGTGTGTGTGTGTGTGAGAGAGAGGACGAGCGAGAGAGAGTGTGTGTGTGTGTGTGTGTGTGTGTGTGTGTGTGTGTGTGTGTTTGTGTGTGTGTGTGTGTGTGCGCGTGTGAGAGAGAGTATGTGTGCATACATGCATTAACACTGAATCACACCCAGATACTGGATTACTGTATGTGTGTGTGATCAGTGATGGTAATAAGTGAAGCTGCATGAATGACTCTGTCATACAGGGAGAGTCTAAATGAGACTCTGTGTGTGTTTGTTTTCGAGGGTGTGTGTAACGTATATCAGTGATGCGTGCTGTAATGACTGGTGTGAGTCAGGACGTATAGAGCTGAGTGTCGTTAATCAGAAATGAGGAAACTGTGGCATTTAAAGGCCAGTAATGACACTGATGGCTCAGAGATTTACAGAGTCTGACTCACAGCGTAAGAAACCAGGACTCATCACGCACGTCCCAGAGAGCCCTAGGGCGCTCCAATCGCCTGCCAAGTGGGCTTTATAGGGTGTTGGGCCATGTTAAAAGAGATCATACTCTCAAATAAATCACATTTACTTCATATTAAACATCTCAAGCTTAATTTATCCCAAATTTAAAAGAATACCATGGTATTACTAGTATTAGTTTGGTACTTTTTTGGTGAATACAGCAAATTAGTTTATTAGTAAAAAAAGCAAAGAATATATACATCCAAGCATTAAGTTGCTTATTCTTTAAGCTTTATATTTATATAAGTTTATATAAGTAACGACACTGAAAAGATAATGTACGTTAGCATATTGCAAATGCTTGAAAATACATAATTCACACATGTTTAGTAAATGTTTATTTTAGCCAAAGCAACATATTAAGTCTGTTTATATCTAATATTTATCATTTTTATTTTATTTCAATTTATTTCAGTTTGAGTTAACGATAACAACACTGGAAAATGCATTCACATTACTGCAAATGCTTGAAAATGCATAGTACACACACATATCGAGTAAATAATCATACTTATTGTATAATGTATTGTATAATTTATATTGTATATTTAGATTTGTATTTATTTAGATGTATTTCAAACTGGCCAGTTCTAAAAGGAAATGTATGTATGTGCCTTGCTTTTTCTTCCTAAATGAATAAATGTCCTGTAACTCTCCCGTTGTGTCGTAGGGAGCAGTGATATCGCCCTCTATAGATCACTCCATGTCTCTGCAGCAGGCGTCCATGATGGGTCCTCTTGCTCAGCAGATGAGTCACCTCTCGATGGGCAACGCGGGAACGGTGAGCACAATCAGCACTTGAGTGCTTACATATGTGTTGTGTTGTTTCTTCAGATCGGCAAAATCATTTCCAGCTGTTAAAGTCTGTGTCTGTGAATGCAGACAGAATGCAAAGGCTGTATACACTGCATGCTGCCTACTATTTTTTTAAACTGTGAACAGTAGGTACTTTACAAAACATTTTTTTATGGTAAATTGCTGTCACGTGACCTCATCTTATTGCATGTGAATGGCAGTTAAATAAAAAGTTATTTTGCATTTTAATTAAACTTTCATAATTTACTAACATTTGGCTACCCAAATAATGAATTAAAAATAGAATTATTAAAATGCACATGCAAGATTACTTTGTCATTACATTTTAAAAGGTAAAATGCATTGAGTCAAGTGAGTGCTTTGCATTATTAGAGTTTATCTATGCCGTGAATGCAGGGATAGTTTTCATTTAGCTTTTGTTTTTTTTCTAAACTTTCCTAATTTTGTAACATTTGGCAACCCAAAATGTTTAAAAAAACCCAAATAAGGAATATAAATATTGAAATTCAATTGTGATATTATTTGTCAAGTGCATTGAGTCAAGTGAGTGCATTTGCATTATGGGGTCGTTTTTTATGCAGTGTACATTATTGTATACTGCACATTTTGGCAAATGCATTACAATACAATACAATACAAATTAAGCTCAGATGAGCTTTATTTGTCACATACACAATTATACAGAGTATAATGAGGAGTGAAATGTGTTCTCTGCATTTAACCCATCCAAGTGTACACACACTTGGAGCAGTGGGCAGCTGACATTGCAGTGCCCGGGGAATTAGGTCCGAATATGCATGTATACAAATGTGCATGCTGTGCACAGTATGCATACTATATACTGCAGAATTAGTATGCTATTTATAGCAAGCTGCATGACACAACTTGAATGCCACCTACTGGTGAATAATCAAATTGCAATTAAAATATTAAATGGAAAAACATTTTCTGTATGTAATGAAACATGTAAAGTTTTATGTTAGAAATTTTAGTGTAATAATATTTTTTGTGTTACAAAATACACAAATCATTGTGCATAAACTGGACTCAAATGTATACACTTAAACACATGCAGGCAACACATGACTCATGCACAACTCAGCAGAAATGCACAAAAGCAAGCAAATATAAAACTGCTGACAGAATGAGAGCACAAAACACAGCGTGTGCAGATTTGTGGCAGCATATGTTGGTGTGTTCATGTGAATCTCTCTCGTCTCTCTCTGTGTAGTATATGCAAGGCAGTCCAGCTATCCAGGGGCCGTATATCTCTCCATACACTCACATGCAGACCACCGCCGTCTCAGTAGAGGTGGGTTCATGACAAAACACCTCTTTCCCAGACACAGATTCAACCTCATCCTGTACTGAAGAACTTATATATGGAGAAGAGTTCAGGAACAGACTGGGCTTGTGCAGCTGTGCTGAAATGTTCTGGAGTGAATCGCACAAAACCTGTGAAGAACCGACTCTAAATCACTCAACTTCTCTCTAAAGCAAACAAAAAAGAAATTAAATGGAATATTCGGGAAGAAAATAAAGATTTGTAGGAACATCGTTTTTTTTTTTTTTACACTGAGATTATCTTCATGCACTTTCTCCCTAAATATTCATTACTGTGATGCATCATCATAATAATAATAATAGTAATATTTAAATTGAAGTATTTATACATTATGGTAGTAGTTTATGCATTGCCTAATATATAAAATAATACAGTTAATTTCCAGTATAATAAATTAATAATAATAATAAATGTACTTATTCTTAATTATTATTCTTATTATTCTTACTTATTCTATAAGTATTTATTCTTTTGTAGAATTGTCGGTTTGCCTTTAATTTCTGCTCGTTTCTGCAATAAAATATTTAAAACAAATATTCTAATGATAAAAAATGAATTACTGTATTATAATCATTTATTTTCTCTGATGCATAATAATAATAACAAGAACAATTATTTAAATTTAAGTATTTTCAATTTAATTATTAGATCATAATTCATTTATTTTTACATTGTTTTATAGTAATACAGAAAAAAATGAAAGTGAAATCTAATGTTATCTTATTTTAGGGTGAAATATGAATATGTTTTGTGACACTCGTCCCTAATAGTGCATGTAATCATTGAAAGATGTGAAGAAAACTGCTTTCAGATTTATATTAGATTAGCTCTGCAGATCTGTTGTGATTTGGACTTTCATGATTTGTGCTGGTTGTGATGGTTTGGTGCATAAATGCAAGAAATAATCCACGTGTTTTGTTGTAGGAGAACAGTCCACAACCTCAGGTGGACTCGTCAATGATCATTCACCTTATACCTATCAGCAGGCCAAGTGATGAGATGGTAAATAAATCACACCTGTCCACGCATACAGTATATATCACTGTCCACGCATACAGTATATATCACTGTCCACGCATACAGTATATATCACTGTCCACGCATACAGTATATATCACTGTCCACGCATACAGTATATATCCTGTCCACGCATACAGTATATATCACTGTCCACGCATACAGTATACATCACTGTCCACTCATACAGTATATATCACTGTCCACCCATACCAGTATATATCACTGTCCACTCATACAGTATATATCACTGTCCACGCATACAGTATACATCACTGTCCACTCATACAGTATACATCACTGTCCACGATACAGTATATATATCACTGTCCACGCATACGTATACTATCACTGTCCACGCATACAGTATATATCACTGTCCACGCATACAGTATATATCACTGTCCACGCATACAGTATATATCACTGTCCACGCATACAGTAATATCATGTCCACTCAACAGTATACATCACTGTCCACGCATACAGATATATACTCCACCTGTCCACGCATACAGTATATAATCAATGTCCACGCATACAGTATATATATCACTGTCCACGCATACAGTATATATCACTGTCCACGCATACAGTATATTCACTGTCCACGCATACAGTATACATCACTTGTCCAGCTCATTACAGTATATATCACTGTCCACGCATACAGTATATATCACTGTCCACTCATACAGTATATATCACTGTCCACGCATACAGTATATATCACTGGGTCCACTCATACAGTATACATCACTGTCCACTCATACAGTATATATCACTGTCCACGCATACAGTATATATCACTGTCCACTCATAAAGTATATATCACTGTCCACGCATACAGTATACATCACTGTCCCATTCATACAGTATATATCACTGTCCACGCATACAGTATATATCACTGTCCACGCATACAGTATATATCACTGTCCACGCATACAGTATATATCACTGTCCACGCATACAGTTATATATCACTGTCCACGCATACAGTATATATCACTGTCCACCCATACAGTATATATCACTGTCCACTCATACAGTATATATCACTGTCCACTCATACAGTATATATCACTGTCCACCATACAGTATATATCACTGTCCACCCATACAGTATATATCACTGTCCACTCATACAGTATATATCACTGTCCACGCATACAGTATATATCACTGTCCACCCATACAGTATATATCACTGTCCCCATACAGTATATATCACTGTCCACGCATACAGTATATATCACTGTCCACGCATACAGTATATATCACTGTCCACGCATACAGTATATATCACTGTCCACGCATACAGTATATATCACTGTCCACGCATACAGTATATATCACTGTCCACGCATACAGTATATATCACTGTCCACGCATACAGTATATATCACTGTCCACGCATACAGTATATATCACTGTCCACGCATACAGTATATATCACTGTCCACCATACAGTATATCTCACTGTCCACGCACACAGTATATATCACTGTCCACGCATACAGTATATATCACTGTCCACGCATACAGTATATATCACTGTCCACGCATACAGTATATATCACTGTCCACCCATACAGTATATATCACTGTCCACGCATTTTACCGCTACGTATATATCACTGTCCACGCATACAGTATTATATCACTGTCCACGCATACAGTATATATCACTGTCCACGCATACAGTATAATCACTGTCCACGCATACAGTATATATCACTGTCCACGCATACAGTATATATCACTGTCCACGCATACAGTATATATCACTGTCCACTCATACAGTATACATCACTGTCCACTCATACAGTATACATCACTGTCCACGCATACAGTATATATCACTGTCCACCCATACAGTATACATCACTGTCCACGCATACAGTATACATCACTGTCCACGCATACAGTATATATCACTGTCCCGCATACAGTATATATCATGTCCACGCATACAAATATATCACTGTCCACGCATACAGTATATATCACTGTCCACTCAAACAGTATATATCACTGTCCACCATACAGTATATATCACTGTCCACCCATACAGTATATATCACTGTCCACCATACAGTATATATCACTGTCCACTCATACAGTATATATCACTGTCCACTCATACAGTATATATCACTGTCCCCATACAGTATATATCACTGTCCACCATACAGTATATATCACTGTCCACGCATACAGTATATATCACTGTCCACGCATACAGTATATATCACTGTCCACCATACAGTATATATCACTGTCCACCATACAGTATATATCACTGTCCACGCATACAGTATATATCACTGTCCACGCATACAGTATATATCACTGTCCACGCATACAGTATATATCACTGTCCACGCATACAGTATATATCACTGTCCACGCATACAGTATATATCACTGTCCACGCATACAGTATATATCACTGTCCACGCATACAGTATATATCACTGTCCACGCATACAGTATATATCACTGTCCACGCATACAGTATATTATCACTGTCCACGCATACAGTATATATCACTGTCCACGCATACAGTATATATCACTGTCCACGCATACAGTATATATCACTGTCCACGCATACAGTATATATCACTGTCCACGCATACAGTATATATCACTGTCCACGCATACAGTATATATCACTGTCCACGCATACAGTATATATCACTGTCCACGCATACAGTATATATCACTGTCCACGCATACAGTATATATCACTGTCCACGCATACAGTATATATCACTGTCCACCATACAGTATATATCACTGTCCACGCATACAGTATATATCACTGTCCACTCATACAGTATATATCACTGTCCACGCATACAGTATATATCACTGTCCACCATACAGTATATATCACTGTCCACGCATACAGTATATATATCACTGTCCACGCAGTATATATATCACTGTCCACGCATACAGTATATATCACTGTCCACCATACAGTATATATCACTGTCCACGCATACAGTATATATCACTGTCACGCATACAGTATATATATCACTGTCCACGCCATACAGTATATATCACTGTCCACCCATACAGTATATATCACTGTCCACGCATACAGTATTATATCACTGTCCACGCATACAGTATATATCACTGTCCCACGCATACAGTATATATCACTGTCACGCATACAGAATATATCACGTCCACGGCATACAGTATATATCACTGTCCACGCATACAGTATATATCACTGTCCACGCATACAGTATATATCAATGTCCACGCATACAGTATATATCACTGTCCACCCATTACAGTAATATATCACTGTCCACGCATACAGTATATATCACTGTCCACGCATACAGTATATATCACTGTCCACCCATACAGTATATATCAACTGTCCACCCATACAGGATATATCACTGTCCACTCATACAGTATAATCACTGTCCACGCATACAGTTATATATCACTGTCCACCCATACGTATATAATCACTGTCCACGCCATACAGTATATATCACTGTCCACGCATACAGTATATATCACTGTCCACGCATACAGTATATATCACTGTCCACCCATAACATTATATATATCACTGTCCACCCATACAGTATATATCACTGTCCACCCATACAGTATATATCACTGTCCACCCATACAGTATATATCACTGTCCACGCATACAGTATATATCACTGTCCACGCATACAGTATATATCACGTACCTGCACATGCGTGTCATTCTACTATGAGCTCTTGGGACCCAGGGGAAGAAAAGATTTCCTGATTTAAAATCGATTTTATTAAGGTTAATATGTACAGGAAACCATTTTTACATTAATACAAATATACATTTATAAGGACTAGTGTTATTATAGTTAAGTAAAAAATAAAACCATTTAAAAAGGTTGCTTTAATAAAATAAAATATACAAAATGTTTTACATTTCAGCTGTTTTTACAAAAATCCTAAATATATATTAGATATATATATATATAATATATAAAAAATCTCAATTATACTGATCAGGACTAAATAATAAACTTGCTGTTCCTCTTATCTTGAATTTTTGGAAATTGTCATCCATTTTTTAAAACCGAAGAGAAGTCAAACCCGAATGTATCTGGTATGTGTGAAAAGCTCAGGATGTCCTGTTGAAGATGCACCAGGACTCTATGTATATTCTCAGAGACCTTCACTAAACAAGCGTCCTCTACAGAAGATCAAAATATCTTTCTGGGCTCCAGGAGGATGAAACCTTGTGCAGGATTTTTATCTAAATGTTTAGAGGTCATTTCAAGTGTTGCTGCATTATTGGTTTACATATGTTTGAAATGATTGGTCTTGGAGTGTAAACCGATGCGATGTTAGTTTGAGTGCTTCTGTGTCAGCTGCAGTCCAGCTTTTCTGATCCTGATCCGTGTGTCGTGTCTGAATTAACGGGATAGTTCACCCAAAAAAATTACAATTCTGTCATCATTGACTCATTCCAGACTAGTGTTATTCTCTCTCGTCAGAGATTTCTTTCCGTGCAGTGATAATGATGCTGATTCATGTTGTTGAGATCCAAAAAGCATCATAAAAATATCAATACAGCTTATTGGTTTAGACTGAGCTGTTAAATGAGTCACATGACACGGAGGCATCCGTGATCTCAGACCTGCAGTTTGATTCATCCAAAGCCATCGCTTTTCAGTTTAACATAAAACATCAAATCCAGTCATTTTGAATCAGTATACTATTATAGAATTTGTAAATATTTTTAATTTAAAAAATAATTCTGTTAATTTTTAGTTTTGTGTGTTTTGTCATTTTTATTAGATTTTGTTGTTTTTTAAATATATCAATATTATTTTAGTTGTTGTTATTTCAGAACATCAAGTTTAAACTAAATTAAATTGAGAAATGTTGCTTTGGAAACTAGCTGAAATACAATAGGTTTATGTTTTTTAGTTAGTTCTATAATAACCCTGCTCAGATCTAAAATGGCTGTTTGTGAGAAATTGGTCTTTGGTAAAAAACATGATTGAAAATGTATCATATGTTACTCTTTTTTTATTCTCGTGATCAAAGCTGAGTTTCAGCATCATTACTTCAGTCTTCAGTGGTCACATGATCTTCTGAATCATAATAATATACTGATTTACTGCTCAAGAAACATTTCTGATTATTATCAATGTTTAAAACACTCGTGCTGCTTCATAATTTTTGTGGAAAATATAGTTTTTTCGGAATTCTTTGATGAATAGAACGTTCAAATGAACCGCATTTATTTAAAATGACAAACATTTTTTTAACATCATATATGTTTTTAACTGTCACTTTTGATTTTAAATGTTCAAATTTGGACACGCAGTTGATTTGAAGTGTTGTGTTCTGTGCTAGGGTTTGTCGAGGTTCGAGAGAGAAGGAGACGAATGCTAAATCAATAACAGCTTCCTTTGAAGGACCGGCTCTACCGATGAATCCACATTTTGCACAGGTTCTACGATGAGTTCCTCGGTTTTATAATAAAACTACTTCAACTATTTTGGTATAAGTTCCATTAGGTGCAAATCAAGGATTCATTTCATCAGAGGATGCTAACGAAGAAAAACAAATGAAATGGGAAGAAACAGTTTTATTTTACTAAGGAAACAACGCTTATTTTTTACCAAGGATCGTCACATAGATGCAGGAACTTCATCATGCGACTCGTCGTGCATGGAGATTCTTCTTATTTTTATGATTTCAGATTGTTTTCTCTCTCTCTCTTTCTCTTCTTTTGTACTGAAACATGTTTGTTTTTAGAGATATATCAGCCGGACATCCTGAGAAAGATTGCGTTTGTGCTTGCGGTGTGAGTGTCGTTGATGTGTTTTTGTTGTGTGCTTCATCTTCGGTCTGACCGATCTGTCCGTCTTATACGATTTGCCTTAAACTCTTTCCCGTACAGTAGCCGAAGAAAAGACGTCCGGCTGCTGCCTTGTAAATCAGCTGAATAGGGCTTTTTTAGCATCTCGCAAAGGAACGTTTCCGCCGCGCTTGAATTTCGGTGTTTTGCTTTTTCCGATCTTTTAGAGTACAAACCGTTTCGAGTGATAACGTTGATGGAGTTTTAATAGAATTTAATGTTTTTATAATCAGGGGCGACGACAAGCCTTTGGTTGTTTGAATGTGGTAGAAATTCTGCTGAATGATCACATTTTTGATAATTGCCTTTTTGTTTATAAATCTCGGTGTTGTAGTTTAGCTTTAGATGAACTCCTGTGGGAGGGGGAGGGGCTTTGACTCGTATTCTAATGAGGGGGGCGGGATGGAGGCGTGGCCTGTCAGTCAGATCGAATATCATTCAGAGTGCAACCTCCCGTGACAACTTTCAGCAGCGGGCTTCTTCGGGAGAGGTGAATGTGTAGATTTTAGTGCTCGTTTTACTATAGCAGGCAAACAAATCTCAGCACTTTCAAGTTTACTTCACCAAAGACAGTCGGCAAGCGGATCGCACGGACGTGACGTCTTTTCTCTCGAGGCGGGCCACGCTGAGACTTTATAACAGGCTGGGTTGCAGTTGTGGAGAATGTGCCTTCTTTGTACATATGCATTCAGCTGTCTTTAGTTGGCGAGGTGCGGACAACGATTTGAAGGACGATTTGGATCCAGCAAGTGCCACAAACTAAACAAAGACATCACTACAGAGCGGAGACAACTGAAACTAATACGCGGAACGAGGACAGGTTGAAACGGCGGCTCCGTCCCGAAACCTTAGTGAGCTGCCTACATAGGCTCAACTTATTAATTCCACATGCATCATACAAATAGTATTTTGCATTGGCACGTTTGCAGTCAAATTACAGTGCAAAGCACAGAAAAATATTAGCTTTTAATTGAATAAATTATAATAATTTTTGGATGGATTTTTCAAGTAATGCACTTACTGTCTATGCACCGTATTTCGTCACACTGGGTTAAAATTGCATTGTTAAGAGGGGAAAAACAGATAATTCACAGTTGTGCATTATGTGGTGCATTATGTAACCGCATTATATAAATTGTTTTGGTATGTATAAGTCACACCGGGTCAAAATTACATTGTTGAGAGAAAAAAAGACATAGATAAGTCACTGTTTTATTCTTAAATTGAGAAATAATGTAAGAATTCAGACAACCGATTCAGAAGAGGAATGAAAAATCGAAGTATGAAACAAACATAAGTTATAACTGCATTCATTCTAAACATCAAACATGAAACTCCAACCACTTGACATTAATTGCATCATATAAATTATATATACACACACGCTACATGATTCAGGTCATTAAAAAAAACGAGATTTTCTGAAAAATACATTTGGCAGCTCACTAGGTTTTAGGACAGGGCCTTTAAAATAATTATCGCATCCATTAGAGGAAAAGATTTTTAGTTTCTTTTAAACTCACAATATAGTTTATTAAGGCTTTATTCATTAATTTGTCTTCCAAAAGACTGTTGTTGACTGGTTATCTACCTCAGAGTTTTGTTGTCCTCTGTTTTGATTGGTCGGGCAGCAGGTTCAGCCCGCCCCTCCAGACCAAACGGCCAGCTCTGGAGCTGCTCACGTACACTTGATTTCTTTCAGGTTTTTTGTTTTTAAATACTTTAATCCTCTTCTTCTTCAAACAGAAAAGTTTTTTTTATTCTTATCGTTATAAGGAAAGTTGTGCGTTGAACGTGTCGTTTAGCATTCAGATTCATCGTTTCGAAAGCAAAAAAACTGCTGCTTTTCATCACAAGATATTCCAGAAGTCCATAGGAAGTAGACAAGAAAGTGCACGCGAGAGAGAGAGAGAGAGACGGAGCCAATGAGAACCAGCGATGCTGACACTGTTGTGTGGAAGCTCGTTTCTGCCACGGAATCAAAAATAAAAAAGGACTTTTTCTCTCACAATTCTGACTTTTTACAGAGTTTACATTGTTTTCGTTTCCACCCCAGAATTGCGACTTTTTATCTCAGAAATTTGACTATCTTTGAATTGAATTTTTTTTATAAATCTGATTAGTTTTTCTCAGAATCACAAGTTTTATATCTTGCAGTTGCACGTTTAATTCTCATAATTCTATCTGTTTCCTCAGAATTCTGAGTTTGCATCTTGCAATTCTTTTTTTTTTTTTACCACGGCATAAACAATAAATTATCTCACATTTTTATCTCATGGTTTTGACTCTATCTTGCTTTTGTGTTTTACCCAGAATTGTGACTTATAATTTGTTTCATCATGGAATAAAAAATGTATTCTCACAAGTATCTCGCAATTCTGACTTTTTTCTTGCAAGTCAGAATTCTGAGATAATAAACAAATCTTTTTAAACAAAAAAATTTCAGAATTTAGAAATTGTAAGATATAAATTTGTAATTGCAAGAAAACATTATAAACTGTTAGAAATAAATTGTGAGGAAAAAAAGTCGCAATTTCCTTTTTCTTTTTGATCCGTGTATAAAACCCGCTTCCATACTGTTGCTTTCAGACCGAGTCCAGACAGACTTTTAGCGGCGTAATCCGCGGTGCTCGGCCATTCTTGACGTGCGTGTGTGTGTGTGTGAGCGTGTGTGTGTGTGTGTGAGCGTGTGTGTGTGTGTGTGAGCGTGTGTGTGTGTGTATGTGTGTGTGTGTGTGTGTGTGTGTGTGTGTGAGCGTGCGTGCCTGTGTGTGTGTGTGTGTGTGTGTGTGTGTGTGTGTGTGTGTGCATGTTTATGTGGTTTATGAGGACACAAATTTGTGTAATGACATGGGTATGACATAGGTATTACAAGGAGAAGGTGATTTATGAGGACATTTTCAGTGTCCCCATAATTCAAAAGCTTATAATGCAGAGTAGGGGAAAATAG
The DNA here is from genome assembly GCA_003573665.1 of Oxygymnocypris stewartii. NCBI lineage: Eukaryota > Metazoa > Chordata > Actinopteri > Cypriniformes > Cyprinidae > Oxygymnocypris > Oxygymnocypris stewartii. Next base: position 8,230 of record QVTF01007079.1, on the reverse strand, counting down.
AAATGCAGAGTCTCATGTGACGGCTAAGTTTAGGTGTAGGGCAATAGCACATACAGTTCAAAAACCATTATACCTATGGAGAGTCCCCGTAAACCATTAAAAACCAACGTGTGTGTGTGTATGGTGTCTGTGCGTACATGCGTGCATGTGCATGTGTGTGTGTGTGAGTGCGTGTGTGTGTCTGTGTCTGTGTCTGTGTGTGTGTGTGTGTGTGTGTGTGTGTGTGTGTGTGTGTGTGTGTGTGTGTGTGTGTGTGTGTGTGTGTGTGTGTGTGTGTGTGCGTGCCTGTGTGTGTGTGCGCGCGTGTGTGTGTGTGTGCGTGCGTGTTTCTGTGGAGTTCTTGTGTGGCTCATGCTGCTAGTAACATCCGAATCCGAAGTGCCAATCTGTGTCTGGGTCAAAGAGTTGGAAAGACTTGTTGTGCTGAGAGAAATTGCTCATGAATATGAAAAATCATGTACTAGACAGCCATTAAGTTATATGAAAAAAGTAATAATTTATGAAGAGAGACGTTTTGTACAGACTGTTTGAAAAAACAATTAAAAGATTTTGATAGAGATGTCTATATGAGAGTTGATTTAGTCATTTCTTTCTCTCTGTTATACGTGTGCCGCACTTGCCAGTGGTATCGTGTATGTTTTATGTTCTTGTATGGTTTATTTTCTGAGTGTTTGTTTAAGCCAAAAAAGCTTTTTTTCCCCTTTGTTTCCAGTAGATTGTTTATTAAGCTTTATTTCTGTTCAATTCTTTGAGAACTTTTGAATAAAAATACATTTTTGTTTTACTCATGTGGTGTCTTTCATTGCAGACCAAACGTTTGAGAACATTCCTGTCTGATTTAGCTTTAATGATATCATTAGCATAACTATTTAACAGTAAAAGAAATGCGTCAGTATTTGTTGTGTGGTTTCTGCTTTAATGATAGCAGCACGTGTGTTACATGAACTAAACCTGATGAGTGTGTTCTCCAGAAACATCTGACCTTCTCTACAGAGTCACATGACACTGGTTTACTTACACAAGTGATCGAGAAATAGTGTAGATATTATATGTCTTTATTTTAAATAACTTCTTTTAGCATTACATTTTTTTTAAATAGTGTTACATATTTTAAATCGTGTTTTTCTATTTATTTAAATAGAAAAATCTAATCTATTTTCAACATATCGATCTTAAAATATCTATATAATATGGAGATTAATCAAATATTAAAAAGTCCTGGACATTTCTGTAGTGAATATGTTTCTAGTTGTCTGTAGCTTGAAATGCAATTTATTCGTGTAGATGGATTTATGCATGCATAATGAAGTGTTCCTCTTGATGTGTTGAGCTTTCAGTCTGTAATCAGTGCGGCTGGGATTTCCACAGGTTTATTCTGTTTCAGAGTTATTAAAAAATTAAACATTATGATTTTCTGCTTTATACAGCGCTGCAGGACGGGTTCAGAGGCATAAAGTGCCATTCATTTCTTCCATCTAGATGAATATTTCACAATAACACACTGCACAAAATCTTTCTTTGAATATTGTTATATTGAGCTAAACTGGAATTATGCTCTATAGAATCAACAAAAGGTGATATAAGAGATCATTTAGGCAATGCAATCTAAATCGATCATGCTACAGAACTAGTTATTGCTAATTGATTGGATACAGAATAATAAGTTGAGGTGAGATGAAGCTGTTTTGTCTGGTGACCAGCAGGTGTCAGTGTTTCAGTCTCAGCATCATTTGTGTTCAAGTGTTCATTCCAAGTGCACTTCATTCCCACACTACAGGACATTTACTACAGGAGCAACCTGGGTTTCATTTCTTCTTCTCATTTGCTTAAAGAGAATAAGGAATACAAGCTGCTATTTGTTGCTTCAGATCAATTAAAGCACCTGCGACACTTTACAGAGTCTTTTTATATAATGCATTCTGAAAGTAGTTTTTATGCAGTAATTATGCACCTTAAAATGCATTGGTATGATTTCATGAATAATTGTAACCACAGTTTATAATATATTAGAATAGCATCATTTTTTTATTGTTACAACACACCTTTAGAAGTATAATGTTAAAGACACATGACAAACAAACCTTCAAATATTATAATGCATTTTATCTCTGGTTATAAATTATATATGAGAGGTAATATGTACATTATCAATTATCTTTATAATGCATTAAGTGTTCCAGCTGTATGAGCGTCAGTCATGCAGGTGTTTCTGAGGAACAGTTTAATTTGTGCGGTTTGTTACTTCCAACAGAACAGCAACGCACTTTATGGAGGACTGTTTCGTGAACCTAGGAGAGAGAGAAGGTAATTCTGACTTTGCTCTGACAATCTGACGCGTCTGAATCAGCGACTGTATGTTTTGTTATTAGTTCAAGTATTTGCCTATTGACTATTCAAATGGGGAGTTTTGCGTGTCGTGTGTGTGTGTGTGTGTGTGTGTGTGTGTGTGTGTGTGTGTGTCTGTGTGTGTGTGTGTCTGTGTCTGTGTCTGTGTCTGTGTCTGTGTGTGTGTGTGTGTGTCTGTGTCTGTGTCTGTGTCTGTGTGTGTGTGTGTGTGTGTCTGTGTGTGTCTGTGTGTGTCTGTGTGTGTGTCTGTGTCTGTGTGTGTCTGTGTCTGTGTCTGTGTCTGTGTCTGTGTGTGTGTCTGTGTGTGTGTGTGTCTGTGTGTGCGTGTGTGGGGTGTGTGTGTGTGTGTGAGTGTGTGTGTGAGTGTGGGTGGGTGGTTGGGGGGGGGTCACAGCGCAGCGTCCTAAGTGTTTCAGAAGCTCTGACGTGGTTTGTGGAATGTCTGGAGTGACAAACTGACGCACAGCATCTTCTCTAGCTGGATCCGATTCTTGTGTTTCATGCAAAAAAAAAGTGTGTCGAGACTTTTTGTCTAAATCAGTTGAAGAGGAGATGTGTGTTTGGGGGGGGGGGGAATACACACACAGATTGTGTATAACGTTCATTAGAAATATTATAGACTCTTGAAAGCAAAGAAAAGGAAAAATTATTTTGGTAATACATTTATGTAAAATGCCATTTGCCTGTATATCTGATTTACCCTCTCATAGAGAATTATACAAATCAGTGGCTGTTCCTGTTCCTCCTTCCAGGGTTTACAAATACTGGCTCATGGTGATTTGAAAGTCTTTTAATTTTAATTTAATTTAAATTTAAAAAAACTTCCAACAGTTCGGCATTTGGTTTGTACATGTGGTTAATTAATATCACTTAGTTCTTACATGTTATAAATTACACTGTAACAAGACACCTTTAAATAAGTGTAACCAACAACAGTATTTGCTTTTACAAATGCTCTGATATCCGCAGGTTTTCAAAGACAAACCCAGTGTTACACAAGATCTACACTATTCCTGCAAAACCTTTCTTCAAAAACATGAAGATGAAGAAGAAGCTCTCAGCACAATGATGTATTAGTAATTGCTGAGCTGGCAATGATCACACAGTTATTTGATTCTGTTATTATTCTGAAGACGTCTTTCAGTTTGTTTAAACCACTGGGACCTCGCTTATATTTGCACTACGTGTCTCAGATTTGATATATAATAATCATAATATTTCCATGGTCCTGCTTCAAATGGAAAGTTTATTCAGTAGAGTTTAGTTTTAAATCTTAAGCATGTCTCTACTCTGTGTAAGTTACAAAGTCCAAACTGTGCTTGTTGTTTCAGTTGAGCCCGAACTGAAGTGACACTAACCAAAATACAACCTACGGATAATGCATTTTTGTCATTTTACTTGAATAAATGTAATCGTTTATGGTATAATTCTAATGCATTACCCGCTGTTATTTCATTTTAAACATGTTCATTAAAAATGGTAAACACTTGAATTGGCATCTAGTATGTCCTTAGGATTAAGTAGCACAATAAACATTTTGTTCTAATGTTTGTTTGATTATTTATTCATTCATTTTGTGTGTATTTTCTGTATTTAGTCACTCAACATCGTACGTTTAAAAATGATATGGTTTGATCTCTCTCTTGTGTTGGAGTGTACTGAAGGCATCTTACTGTTGGAGACATGGCTCAGGGCTCACGTATACACATTCATGTGGGATTTGATGGCTGGGGAGGCTTTAAACTAGTTAACAGTGCCAAAATAATATTCAAAAGCTCATCAGTCATCTCTCTGTGCTTTAATATACAGAAATAAAACTCAATCATGCACAAAGTCTCTGATTACATGTGCACAATACACCACAAAACAAAAACACATCATATAACCTACAACAGCAAAGCTGGTTTGATAGCTGGTTTCAAAGGGATTTTCACCTGGAAGACCAGCTAGAACATCCAAAGACCAGCATGGGTCATCATACAAGTCACTTAAACCAGCTAAAACCAACTAAAACTACCACTCCAGTTTTATTTATTTATTTAATTTCCCCTTTGTCAAATCTATAATAACTCATTTCGGGTGTAAAAATACTTAATACTGAGTAAATAAATATTTATTTATTTATTTAGACATGCAGTTTCTACTTTACATTGTCTATTTTTTCGTAATTGTATTTACCTTTCCCTATTTGTCTTTAATGTTGTCTATTTATGTACTGTGCGTGGTTCATTTGCTTTGAAAATGTCGCCAAATTGTATTACTGATGAAAATAAAACTTCCTCGTTGTCATTGTGTGTGTGTGTGTGTGTGTGTGTGTGTGTGTGTGTGAGAGAGAGAGAGAGAGAGAGAGAGAGGAGAGAAAGAGAGAGAGAGTAAGTGTGTGTGTGTGTGTGTTTGTGTGTGGTGCGCGCGCGAGCGCGCGAGCGCGTGTGTGTGTGTGTGTGTGTGTGTGTGCGCGCGAGCGCGAGAGCGCGTGCGCGCGCGCCCGCGCGAGCGAGAGCGAGAGAGAGAGAGAGAGAGAGTGAGTGAGTGTGTGCGCGCGCGCGCACGTACGTTCGTGTGTATGTGAAGCGTTGAGCGTGCGCAGCCATGATCTGTCCTCTGTGTTGAAAACATGGACTCCAGTTCTCGTCATTTTACTCTGTTTTACATCGTTCTTCTGACTCTTACGTGCCATTTCGCGCTAGGAGAGGACACTGCCGGTGAGTAGTTTGTTTTAGTGGTTGATCTGTTTAGTGTTTAACGCAACGCTCGCGACGGTTTTGTTGTTTTATAACTAGCGATGCAAACAACAGTTCAGCGCGTGCTCGATTTAATCTGAGATATCCTCTCGCCGTGAAAAAAACTAAACACAGATTGTTTATTGCATTGTTCTTTTGAATTATATTTCAAGGTTCTGAAACTAAATGTCAGTTAACTTATTTTGATGTCTGCGTCACTGTCACGAGCTTTGACTACTTAACGTTACGTAGCGTTAGTAAGACTGGAAAAATCTAATGTTAGTCAATGAAAGAGGAAGCTCCACATGTTGTTTTGGAAAATTATCAATACTGTAAAACCATGATTAATGTTTTTAACAACTTTTTGAAGTTTTCTGTCACGTTTAATTTTGTTTGGGGAAATATCAGGTAATTATTTTTGAGAAATTATCATTTTTCATGCATGCAATCTTAATTAAAATTAAGCCCTTGTTTTTGAAGCAATAGACTGCAATCTTTTTATACTTAAATAAAAAAATTAAAACTGACATAACTTACATAAATGTAGGCTACTTACGTACACATCCATATGCTGCCATACGTTGCGATTTATGAAGTGTTCTGAACTCATACGATAACTTTAGACGTAATGACATTATCTAATCATCATTAGTTCTTGCTTGTTTGTTACTAAATGTTATTCAAAACTATTTCCATGAACTATATTTGATTTGAGAGATATGAAAGCTATTTTTCTTTTTTCAGAACATTTGGGAAATAGTTAATCAAATATATGGATTAAAGTCATGCCTTTCTGATACTTTAATGAGTGTGTTGTTGTTGTTTTTTGAGTTTGACAAATTACACCATGAACTGCTGTTTAAGTTCAAAATGTCTTCTGTGCTCCATGAAAATGTCTTCATGTGGTCTTTGCTGAACTCAAATGCTGCATGACACACTGTTACTGTACATATGTGATGTTCAGTGATTCTGAACCGCTGAAATATCACTGTGTGCAGAGCTACTCCGCTAGACATGCAAGATAGTGTGAGTGTGTGTGTGTGTGTGTGGTGTGTGTGTGTGTGTGTGTCCACTGCTCCAGGTGTGTTTGTGTGTGTGTGTGTCCACTGCTCCAGGTGTGTTTGTGTGTGTGTGTGTCCACTGCTCCAGGTGTGTGTGTGTGTGTGTGTGTGTGTGTGTGTGTGTGTGTGTGTCCACTGCTCCAGGTGTGTGTGTGTGTGTGTGTGTGTGTGTGTCCACTGCTCCAGGTGTGTGTGTGTGTGTGTCCACTGCTCCAGGTGTGTGTGTGTCCACTGCTCCAGGTGTGTGTGTGTGTTCACTGCTCCAGGTGTGTGTCTGTCCACTGCTCCAGGTGTGTGTGTGTGTGTGTGTGTGTGTGTGTGTGTCCACTGCTCCAGGTGTGTGTGTGTGTGTGTGTGTGTGGTGTGTGTGTGTGTCTGTGTGTCTGTCCACTGCTCCAGGTGTGTGTGTGTGTGTCTCCACTGCTCCAGGTGTGTGTGTGTGTGTGTGTGTGTGTGTGTGTGTGTGTGTGTGTGTGTCTGTCTGTGTGTCTGTCCACTGCTCCAGGTGTGTGTGTGTGTGTGTGTGTGTGTGTGTGTGTGTGTGTGTGTGTGTGTGTCTGTCCACTGCTCCAGGTGTGTGTGTGTGTGTGTGTCTCCACTGCTCCAGGTGTGTGTGTGTGTGTGTGTGTGTGTCTGTGTGTCGGTCCACTGCTCCAGGTGTGTGTGTGTGTCCACTGCTCCAGGTGTGTGTGTGTCCACTGCTCCAGGTGTGTGTGTGTGTGTCTGTGTGTCGGTCCACTGCTCCAGGTGTGTGTGTGTGTGTGTGTATGTGTGTGTGTGTGTGTGTGTGTGTGTGTGTGTGTGTTGTGTGTGTGTGTGTGTCAAATGCAGAGAACACATTTCACTGCTAGTTATACTCTGTATAATTGTGTATATGACAAACAGTGGTGGACAAAGTACACAGATCAAGTACTTGAGTAAAAGTACAGATACGTATAATAAATATTACTCCAGTAAAAGTAAAAGTACTGCTTTTTCAATTTTACTCGAGTGAAAGTACACAAGTACTCAATTTTTTATGTACTTAAGTAAAAAAGTACTGATAGACAGATTTATTTTGCAATTTTATAGACTACTTTATTTAATTTTATATTAGCACATATTTTTATAATCCTACTGCCCAAAATACCTGTTTTTTTCCCAAAATAACCACTATATAGAGTCAAGATATATATGTTGTTGATATGGACTACGTTGATGAGAGTGATGTAGTAATGTTCACTGTGAAGCTTACACTGCCATGTACCTGAGAGAAAACAGATTTCACCATCTAATCTTCACCAGGAAGAAAAAAGTGTTTTAGAACTTGTTGTTTTGCAGAACGTCAGTTATATATGACATGAGAATTAGGCCTGAAATTAGGAAGAACATTTTAAGGAAAATCTAATTATATTTTCATAATGATTTTTTTTTCTTCTCAAACCTTGTCTGTGGTGTAAAAACACCCCTGGCCAAATGCCTCCAGAGGGCATCACTTCCCACTCTGATAATTACTGTAGTTACTATGTTCTGAACATCACATCCTTTCTTTTTCCCTCAGATGGAATCTATCTAGGTGACTGAATAAAGATATTTGGACTTTATATCTAAAAATTTCCTCAACTTAGCACCAGCAAGCTTGTTAGCTAGACAGTTAGCATCAGCTAACAATATTACTTATTTTCAGTATGGTTATGAATAAACATTCATATCTCTCTACTCGGCTAGTTGATCTGAACAATATAAAAATGTATACTGTTGATAAACAATATAAAAACAGACGTCACAGCGCTCTGAAGCCCCGAACTGAACCAATTGACTCGCGAAACGCTCTGAAGCCCCAAACTGAACCAAATGACTCGCGAAAACGCTCTGAAGCCCCGAACTGAACCAAATGACTCGCGAAACGCGCTCTGAAGCCCCGAACTGAACCAAATGACTCGCGAAACGCGCTCTGAAGCCCCGAACTGAATCAAATGAATTGCGAAACGCGCTCTGAAGCCCCGAACTGAACCAAATGACTCGCGAAACGCGCTCTGAAGCCCCGAACTGAATCAAATGAATTGCGAAACGCGCTCTGAAGCCCCGAACTGAACCAAATGACTCGCGAAAAGCGCTCTGAAG
>QVTF01007078.1:0-26354 GCA_003573665.1 Oxygymnocypris stewartii | reverse complement strand
TAAATTGTATTGTTCGTTGGTTGCGCTTTTAGGAGATTTAATAATGATTTATTTACTAAATATCCTTTGTCTTTGCTGATTCTCCTAAAATACCTCGCCAGACATTAAAATAGATGCAAATGAGACATTAATGTGCTTTAAAATTAGTTGCAAACTTGTAACTATTATGTGTACATTTCAGTCAGTGAATTTGTGAGGGATTGTTATTATCAATTATTATATTTTAACTGCTCTGTGTCTGAGACCATCTGAAGAGCAAGCTCCATTTGTGATATTTCTGTGTTGGCTCCAGTGAGTGTGTGTGTGTGTGTGTGTGTGTGTGTGTGTGTGTGGTTATGGGCCTGCTGTTCCTGTGTGAACAGCAGACGAGGAGCTGAACTTCTGACCCGTCCCTGAGGTGGGGGCCCTGAGGCTTCAGCAGAATCACAGAGCCCATCCTTTCAAACGGCCCAGCAAACTCTCACACACATAACACTGACTATAAATACATTTTCACTATACACACTGCCATGTACAGGTCATGTATATAAATGCATAACAGCTGGAATAAAACAAATTCTCATAATACAGTTCTACAAAACGCTTATCTCTGGGGATTTTGAACAATAAAGTCAGACTATAATATAATAGACTTAAAATGTAAAATTGCAATTACAATTAAAAAAATAATATATAGTACAGAAACTAACAAATAGTCAATTTAGTACAATTCTAAACAAAATGTGACTTATAAATACATTATTGTTTATATGTCACGGCTCATAATGTCAGTATATATTTGTGTGTGGGTGTATATATACATTTATATACAATGGATACATTTTGTCATCATATTTCAATATTTTATTTGTGATGCAATTCAAGTAACACTCTAAAAAATGCTGAGTTGTTTCAACCCAACTTTGGGTCAAATATGGACTAACCTATCTTTTGGATTAAAAGTGTTATTTAATAATTTTACCCAATGGTTGGATTAGTCCATAATTGACCCAAAGTTGGGTTGAAACAACTCAGCTTTTTTTGTAGAGTGTACAAACAAACGGTCAATTAAGTAAAATTCTGAACAAAAGATTGCTTTTTATAAACATAGTGTTTTTTATGATACTGATCATAATATATATTGCATAGCAGATCATTTCAAATGTTTTGAAAAATAATGTCATAGTCATTTAAAAACATTGTTATTTGTCAAAATCAAATCAGTGTTGTGTGCACTTTGCTAATATGCTAAAAAGAATAGCATTGTGAATATATTGTTATTATTTATACACATGCATGCAATTTTAGTGTCTTTTATCATAACTACCATTCAAAATCCCATTTTTTATTTAATTCACAAGATCTTCCAATGTGTAAAGCAGTATATCTTGTTCATATTTTTGAGGAAATATCTTTGAATTATATATATATATATATATACAACATGTATATTTTTTAAAATACATATTTTTAAATTAAATGTGTAAATGTGTTTAAAAACTGCTTAAAAACAATTTTCTGTGCCTATGGCTGTTAGTGTTAGTCTCTTCCTGAGAGCTCAGTTTTTATTCTTACTGCACAAACACAGACCGTCATGGACAGACACAACAAGGAGAATGGTGAAGGAATAAGATGGGAAAGAGGAAGAGAATGGGAAAGAGCAAAAGAAGGTGGGGTTGAGCTGTGCATGGTTCCCAGAGTGTCAGCACCCCCTGCTGGTTTTGCAGCTCCCTGGGCTAAAACGTCTGACCCTGCGACCCTACAATCTGCCCTGGGCAACCCTAGAGCACAGGCCCCTCCAGCACAGTGTGTGTGTGTCCAGTGTCTGTTTACTTCAGCTCGCAAACACGGTGAATGGAGTCATAGTCATCGCGGCCAACAGCGCTCTGCTCTGATAACCCCTCCATGGATCATTTCAGCGCTGGATTCTGGGATGGAGGGGAATGATGAGAATAAAAAACGTGAGCTGCAGTGTTTGTCTGCGAGCGGTGTGAATGTGTGAGTGTGTTTTGTACGAGGCTCATATGAGAGGAGAGGACGGGGAACATGCTTCCCGCTGCCGATGATCTGACGACCCCAGATGGAGCGGCGGGGCTGCTCTGTTGTTTCATTATCAGCGAGGTTCACGTTCGGCAGAGGCGCTATCATTATCCATCAGCCTTAATGAGACAATGCCACTGCTGTAAAGGTCAGGCAATTATTGTGTGCGAGACTTTCCATGAGAGGCAGCTAAAATGGGGAGATAAAACCAAACACACACACACACACACACACACTGCAATGCAGTCTTCAGGCAATCAGCACAGCACCTCTCAAAAGCACAGACCTTTAGGTTTTCAAGAGCAGGTAATGCCACTTTTCTTGGCTCTCCAATTCAATTACATTTAATGAATGTTACCATTACTACATAAAGGTTGATCTTTACAACATGGAAGGTGGAAAATAGAAGAAAATAATTCCAGTGTGGAGTCTAATATTAAACAGGTCAGCTCTTCTTTTTATTCAGAATTCAAAGACGGATATTTCAAGAACATTGTGGACATTTTTCCTTTTTCAACATCAGGATTTGAGGTTAAGCAATGTGTTGAATGTTTTTATTTTAACCGATTATGGCCAATATTACATTTAAATTGTGCACATATGCATTTAGCAAACACTTTTATCCAAGGTACACATTTTGTAAGTTTATATATAAACCATTGGTGAAGAGTGTAATTTGTTTATTAATTAGTTTTTTGTTTGATTGTTGTTTTATTTAAGTCTATTATGCCTCACTAATGCTGCATTGCTATCTGATCAAGCGATACTGTGTAAACCATATATAATATAATAACACTGGATTGATTTAAAATAACTGTTTTTGATTTGAATATATGTCTAAATGTAGGTTTCTTTCTGAAATGACACTTCAAGAATCATTTTAATATGCTGATTTACTGCTTAAATACAACCTTCCTGATATATTAATCAAATGTCGGAAACTGTTTTTATACTGCTTTTTTATTTCATTTAATTTATTGGATATGTATTTATTCAACATTCAAATGTTTGGGTTTAAGAGTAAAGAAAGAAGAAGAAAGAAAGATAAAGAAAGAAAGAAGAAATCATATTTAATTATATTCAGCAAGTGACAGTAAAGACATTTATAATGTTTGTAAAATATTTATATTTCAAAGAAATGCTGTTCTTTTGTACTTCCAACAAAAATGTAACTTCTTAAAAAAAAAAAATAATAATAATAATATATATATATATATATGTCACAGATTCCACAAAAAAATATTAAGCAACAATTACTGTTTTCAACCTTGATAATAATAACTATTATTAAGAATGGAGCACCAACAATTAATAATAACTGCGCAACAAGTTAGCATGTTAGAATTATTTCTGAAGAATAATGTGTATACATTTTTATTTAGAATTTGTTAATGTTCATAATTCCGTTATTTTATTTTTATTTTTCCCTCACCACTTTTGAATAATTGCTTGTTGCAGTTCAATTAAATGGACCTGGGGTAACATGCATTTTTAAAGATAAAATGTTCAAAGAATACTCATATAAGTAAAGAATTAAATAAAAAAACAAAAAAACAAATATCAATTATTTATATATATTTATATATATATTGTGTCACACCAGAGTATAGTACAGTATAGAAACGGCTTGACATGTCATGTATTTCTTGATTCAAGGCTGTCCGTCCATCTCTCTGGAGGCTAGATTGCATGAACCAAGTGATTAAATGATACTGCAGTGCACAAAAAATGATGTGTTATCCTCTTAAAGGTAACAATGTCAGCAAATATGATATCATAGCTGTTATTCATCAGTATTTATTAGTAGGAGCAGGTGAGGGAGATCAGGCGTTTAGCAAGTGCTCTCTTAGTCATCAGTATCATATGTGGTACATAAAGGCTCACTGCCAAAGTCTGTAACAGGATCAGTGTTAAACCTTTAACCTCTGACATATGACATCACCCCCCATGCCGTTAGCCTGTTAGCATTACATAGAGCTCTACCACAGAGCTGCCACTGGCGGCACCAGCGCTAATTTCTTCATGTGACATAACTGCAAGCATTTGCTTTGGAGCACATGAGCCTTGAACGCACATCCAATAATGCCACACACACCGAGAACCGATCCATTTAGATTTTACCCGGCCTTGTCACTAGCCTCTTCTGGCTGATTGATGCATTAATAGCAACTATATTTTATCTAGACACTTGCAATGCCATGATATTTCAAAGGCACATTCTTTATGTAAAACATCTAAAGCCAAAACAAAATATATGGGCAGTTTAGCTCAGCAGGCCTATAACAGGGTTTTTCAGTCATCTTTTTTATTAAAATAAAACGTATTCTTAAAATAAATATTAGAAACAAATATAAGAAAACGTATGATAAGGTGTGTATGTAGAGCTATGAAATGAATGTGTACAGCATAGCATTTGAAGAATTTGATGAAAATTGTGTTCATATTGAAATAATTGATTGCAAATTCCAAAAATCTGAGCAAAATTACAAACTCTCCTAAAATTCTAGAAGACATGCCTATTAAAATAATAAGATTTTCTCAGAGAGACAAGAAAAATCAATAAAAAAGTCCCCTTTTTGTTTTTGTTGTTGTTGTTGTTGTTGTTGAATCAATGGCATTACTTCCATTCAATTCACATCATCTTTTTGTAAATAATTCTACATGACATGGTCTAGCAAATACATCTTCTAATAATATTATCATAATTTATTATAGATTTATAGAATTATAAATAAAAATGTATTACAAAATACTAAATAATTAAGTAAATAAATAACATGCTTAAATGTATTTATTTATTTATTTTCTGTCTAGAATTTTCAGCAGTCATTAATTCAGTCTTTAGTGTCCTGTGAACAGTCAGAAATAATGACATTGCCAGTAAGTTACTGTAATTAAGATTTACAGTAGTAAACTGTATTTGATTTACAGTTGCAAACTGTACTGTTTTACAGTAAATTACTATAAATAAAATCCAGTCCATCAGTATACTACTGTAATTAGTATTAGTACTGTAAACATCAGTATGTTTTCTAGTGTGTTATGTTGGATCCTCTGGATTTATCCTCACAAATAATCTTTAGGCAACAGAAAAATAATGGGGGGGAAAGACAAGCACCCAGAGAATATATGGCCATCTGCAAAACCTAGGTGCTTTGTACCTTTGTTCGCCATCCACTTTGTAAATGTCTTCTCTGAAAAATAAGAAGTAGAAATAGCACACTTTTAAAAGGCAAACACCATGTAGAATACACAAATCTCTCAAAACCATACATTATCAGTCCCAGGGTGGCTGGTATGCTCATGTCTTTCTTGGTGATTCATTGGAGTTGCCTTTACAACACACACACACACACACACACTTCTTTAATAAATCTTAAATTCCATTAAAAACTATGACAAACTCATTTTAAAACTAGAAAGGCAGCTAGCCATAAAACGAGTTTAACCTAGCTAACATATGATTTTATTTTCTCAATAGGCTACTGGCCAACATTAACTACTGAACAAAATTTCACATTAGTTAACCTAATGTCAATATAAGATGAGCGTCGCTTGTTAAAAATAATTTTAATTCGGTTACTTAATTCAATAAGCTGACAAAAGTCGTTTGAAATGATAGCGCTGTTTAACGTAGTAAAGTTCTATAACCGCCATGTTGACGAATACATTTTACTAGATTAAATTGGTGTGCAAAAATCTGACACAAACACACAGACAAACGAACATATATTTTTATCTTGCTTGCTGGCCTTATTCTCTCGTAAGGTGCATCGACATACATCGCAGATGTTCTCCGGAGCTCTTCCACTCTCGCGGGTTCATCCTCGGGCAAAACCGTGGCGCTGCCCCGCTGCTTCCGTGTCTTCCTCGGACACGAGTGGAGCGGTGCGGCAGGACTCAACAACAGACAACAAAATAGAACCCATTATATATACTATATACAGTGGATGCGGTCAATAAAGTGATGCCCCGGTATATTACTGATGTACAGATGTACTCCGCGCTCGCGCTGTTTCTGACAGGGAGGACAAATGGATCTTCCCATCATTACAAGCGATGTAACATCCAGTGTAGTCCGTCCCAAGCTGTTGCAGCAGTGTAGACATGGTGCAGGGAAAATTGTGTCAATCCAAATGTAAGAAATTAAGAAAAATAAAACGACCTCAATAGAACAGTGCCAAAGATACTGTTACAGAAAATAAGTAGTATACAGCAATAAAAAAAAATACAGTAAGTCTCTGTATGTGGGGTCTGATGTCACACAAAATTCCCATGATGCAAAGGGTATTACAGTTATTTACTGTAAAGGGAATGAGCAGTATTATACTGGGTAATATACAGTAAATAACAGTGGAAATTCAGAAATGTCTAACAGTGTATGGTTAACATCAGGTCCCCTCTGAAATGTTCTCTCTGTCCTGTTTATCTTGGACTTAAATCAGATTACAGAAGAAAAATGGTTGTGCACAGAGTATTCATGTTAACTTTAAGCAAAACTCTCCATTAACTTTCACTGCAGTCTAGAAACAACTACAATATAAAAGATCTTGTTTGAGATTGTGTGGCCCTATGGGACAATTGGCACTCAGGGAGACATTGGCCAATAAAAAAGATCAGAATCAAAAAGAAGATAAAATGTCAGCCCTAGAGTAATGGCTCCAATTGTGCAAAAGCAGATAATCAGCCAGGCCAGGAAGAGAAAAAAAATAACTCTCCAACACAGTCAATGGCATTTACACAGCCACTGGCAACACAGGGACAGCTTTATGCAGACCCATTGGTTACAGTATTTTAACGGCTGGATTAATGGGGTGGCAAGAGGGGCAATAAATTGGTAATAAACCACCGAACATACTTGCCAGGAATAAATAAACAAAAAAAGAGGGCCTATGAATCCCGGCGTAGGAGTGATGTGGCTATTATGACACACACGCCCTTGAGGCTCGGCGAGAAGATGAGAGAGCCGGCTGCGGATGTGACTGACTATACTAGCCACACCAAACAACCACAGGACACATTTACTCTCATCAAATGATTGTACCAACTTTATAAACATGTACACACTAATGCTATCAAAATCATTAGTTTGAACATCCCAACACGGCAACACTCAACCAATGGCATCATTCGGGGTGGGGCTAATATGTTCGACTGACCAATGGCAGACAGGAGTGATCTGGAAACCTTTTTTACGAACTACAATTACATTCTGGAAATAGCATGTCACTTGCTTTCATTATGGAGTATGACAAAAAAAAGGGTCATTTACAATTATAACCAAATGGATAGCGCTACTATTACATTAAAACTACAGAGTAAAACAGGTAACCTTTGACTGTTACCTTAAAATAACTATTTCTACCTGATTAAACCGATAATATACATTCATGTATATAGCTTGGTTCAGTGATGTTAAATCGAGTTTTGCAAATGATGCAGTTTTCAATAATTAATGTTAATTTCAACATGGTTATTCGTTTTCAAAATAAATGCATTAAATTAATGCTACTAAATGCATTATCCAGGTTAACTAAGGAAGGTTATTGTAAAGTGTTACCAGTTCATTTCTATGTTAAAATTTGCAAGTTACAATTTTGTTAGTGTATTAACACCATCACTGACGACAGTTTCACGACATTGTAGTACATGAATATGTTTATTATCCATTTCCATAGCATCTGATTCCATCACTGTACTACGGTACGGTCACAGTACTTTTATGGTAAGGGGCTGCTATCGGTAACTGCATTGCTGTGTAGAAACTAATTAATCCTCAGCAAACATATGACTCCAAGTGGTTTTGAGTATTAGACTTAATAGAGCAAAAGTGAACATTTGCCAAGTCAATCCCAACTTTAACCTCCTTTTCACTTAAATGCCTGCCGGGAGCAAAGGATCACATTTCTCAATGACGACCGCAGACTCTTTAATGTAGTCTGGAGATTTACACTAAATACCTCGGCAGGATCCTTCAATCAATGGAGCTTTCGCTGATAATTAATCCTGTGCCCCTGCTGAAATAATGGAGGCACTTTTATGGCTTCATTATACGATTTATTTATATTAGACCAAAAATACAAATTGCGGCTTGATTCTTAATCATGTTAAGTGCTGCTGCAAGCATGCAGCTAGAGCCCATTTCAGAGCGTCCTCCAGAGTCATTCCTTACACCTTCAAATAGCATTTTGCTTCGGATTCTGAGCTATCCGTAATGAGCACATTTCTCAGGGCTAGCCATTTGTGTATCTAGAAACAAAAAAAGGCATAATAAGAAAGTGAAAAATGACAACGAGAGGCCGTAATTAAGATGAAGAGACTATCTGTGATACTTAATGAAGATGCATACCCATATTTCTCAAACACAATGCTAATTACTGGGTACGATTCCATTAATCGTTCATGAATTATTAAGCTCCATTAACTAATAAACCTTGTGCATAAAATAATTCATAATTGCCGGAGCATTGTGGGACAGGTAAAGACACACTCTCTTTGGTTTATTGGTCGGGGCTAAATGATAGAATGCAGCAGTGACTTCATTAATCCAGCTCAGTGCTAATGTGGCAGAGATTGATTAGCCTGCGACAGAATACTGAAGATAAAGCTACAGGAGAAGACTCCTGCAGAGAAATATAGTAGACATCTAAATGACACCACAGAAAAATACACGCCCAATATAAAATTAGAGTATCACCTGTGTCAAGACCAAACAATGAAACTCTACACTGAAATAGTTACAAATCAAACTAATTTGCTGATGTAGCCCGAAATTGCAATTGATACTATAATCACCTTGACCAAAATCAAATGTGATGCATTTAAAACTAGGCAGTGATATCAAGACGTCAAAATCAGCAAGTCTTCTCAGATTTCAAATAACTAAAACATATGAACTTAATTAATAATGAATTATTTGGAAAACACTATACTTTTTACCTTGAAAAACATACTTTGCAACTTAATGGATAAGATGTGTACAAGATGTGGATAAGATGTGAGAATGTAAAATATGTAATTACCAGACAGTCCAATCTCACAACAGAACAGAACTCTTTTATGAGGTGAAATTTTGAATGTGATTTGTATGGATACATCCTTCTTTGAAGGTCATGAAGGTCAACTCACAGCAGTCAGTAGCTATGTTTCCATCCACCTATTTTTATGCGCATTTTGGAATATCACATAAAAAACGCTGGATGGAAATGCCAAGATACACATCAATTCTAAAAATGCGCATAAAAAAAAACGTATGCGCACAGTTGAGTAGGAAAAACGTTTTTATCCGATAAGGAAAAATGTGCATAATCTACGATGGAAACACTTTTAATGAAAAAATCCACCATGCGCATCGAAAAAGTAATGTGACTTTGCGAATTACTGTCTTACACTATACTGTCTTTCCCAAACAGCAGCATCCACCTCCGAAAGCAGTGTTACTTCTGCACAAGTAATGTAATATATATGACAATTATTGTTATCAGTCGCTTCTCCTACTTCTCTTAGTGATATTTAGTGCAAGTTTATCAAGAAGTGACAATTTTGTTCTCTTTAACTCGTCGGCTGGAAACGGAGCTTTATTTGCTAATGTTTTATGCGAGATTACAGTTTTGCGCATACGTTTAATTTGAATATTTGGATGGAAACATAGCTACTGTGGTGTGAACAGATTGTACAAAAACGTTCAAATGAGATTTCCTACAAAGTAGCCACCAATTTGCTAAAATCACTACAAAATGTCATAAGTGTGTTGGTTATTATTTACTTGATGGTTACACCACATTACATTTTTATAGTAATTAAGAACTGTGCATGCCCCCCGCCCCCACCATTTCTAAATAAAAACTTTTTGTAGATTTTTCATTTAATGTATTTGTCTTTAATTCCAACACTTTTTGTATGAAAAACAATGACCACTTCATATCCAATGTATAATCTCTGTCCTTAAGCAAAACCAGTTGTAAACCACTGGTCTAAACCGATCAATTCCAGTGTAAAACTGGTGCAATATCTTGAGAGTTTTGCGGGTAAGACAAAAGACATCTTGAACAAGGAGAGGCGGCTTAAACAGAGCTGATATGGATGGGGAGCATTTCCAAGAAGCATTCCTTACATGCTACGAGTGGAACCCAGAGGGAACTACTCTGCAGATGAAAGAATTAATCATTAATGCTCGGCCAGTAATGATCCCCAAAGTTGGCGTTATTGGTAAATTATAATGGATGATGCTTTGCAAATGTCTTCCTGCGCTGGCCCTTAGCTTCTGGATCCAAATTATAGCTGAGTGCCTTGGAGTCGGCAAGTAGCGGCACAGCATACGTGCAGGATTGATTTCCTTTTTTTCATGTCAGACTCACTCCATAGAAAGAGTTTTAAATCTGGGTGAGTTATTAAGGCCTTGAGTTTAGTTCGCACTGACGAAGGAGAGCGAGGGGAGGGGGGGGACAAAAAAGAAAAGGCATGTGGTTGGTAGCCGGGCCGGCTGCGGGACTGAATGGCACCTGTCACCGGATGATAAACGACCTCCTTTGCCCTTCAATTCCCTCCGCTGTCAGTCAGGGTGGGGTCATTAATCTTCATCGCGGGCTTGTCAGGTCAGGCAGGCGAGTAGAAGAAGAGTAGGAGAACAGGACAGGGCCGCATCAGGCAGGCCTGGGTCAAGATGAGACGAGCAGGCCCCAAACAATACCACCGCATTCGTATTGTCAGCTGAAGGCCTCATTTGAATAATTTATTATGATTCGCTGAGCAGCCCCCACCTACTTGATAGATCTGTGAGGTGAGAATAAGGTCTGATGATGTGCAGACAGATGGATAGTGGGCCGTAGCTGCCAGCCACACTGAACCCCGACCAATCAGAGACCAGTCCCAGCCCCCACAACCAATCACAGATGTGGCGCTTCAATTACAGCGTAATAAAGGAACATTCATCATTCAATTAGGCATCTGTCATGAATCCACAAAAGGGGAATCGTTCCAAGCCAAGATACGGTGAAGGAAAGCAGGGACAGGGACAAAATCTACTTATAGCTGAAGTCCAGGAGCAAGAGAAGACAATATTGAGGGAGTTAATTGCAATGCCATGGCAATGACAGTGTTATAACTGATGTGCAGCTGTTATAAATGAGCATGACATCGAGGGTCACATATATCCACAAAGAAGTTTCATGAACAATAAACACAAGAAAATTACAAAGACAAACTATGATGAAGAATCCACCTGTTTTCAGATCAAGATGTATTCTTTTTGCTAAATCTACAGTTGAAGTCAAAAGTTTACATGCACTTGCAGAATCTGCAAAATGTTGATTATTTTACCAAGTAAGAGGGATCATACAAAATGCATGCTATTTATTTACTACTGACCTGAATAAGATATTTCACATAAAAGAAGTTTACATGTAGTCCACACGTGAAAATAATAGTTGAATTTATAAAATGACCCCGTTCAAAAGTTTGCATACGCTTAATTCTTAATACTGTGTTGTTACCTGAATAATCCACAGCTGTTTTTTTTTTGGTTTAGTGATAGTTGTTCATGAGTCCCTTGTTTGTCCTGAACAGTTAAACTGCCTGCTGTTCTTCAGAAAAATCCTTCAGCTCCCACATATTCTTTGGTTTTCCAATATTTTTTGTATTTGAATCCTTTCCAACAATGACTGTATGATTTTGAGAGCCATCTTTTCACACCGAGGACAACTGAGGGAATCATTTGCAACTATTACAGAATATTAAAATGTCCATTGATACTGCAGAAGGAAAAAACATGCATTAAGTGCCAGGGCGTGAACAGTAACTGTGTAGAGTTGATTTATTTTTCAAACAAGTTCAATGGAATGCTAAACAGATCTACTAAAGACAGTAGTGTTGTTCTTCAGCTCGTGTCAGTTCAGTGTTGGTTCACTTCAGATCAATAACAATGCAGTTTTTTTTCTTCAAATACAAGACAAAGAAATGAGAGCGTTTGAAGCTTGTTATCCAAATACCATTGGTTCTCATGTTGTATGACTGATCAAAAATATAAAAAAATGCAACTGCAAATATACATTTTAGTTAGATAGATAGATTTAGATTTGCAGCCTTTAAACCGCAATAATTGTACGTATTTAGAGACAAACAGATGTTTATAAAAAATGCTTTTAGGGTTGTAGAATATTGAACCCATGGAATTAATAGGTTACTATAATATCATTAATTAATAATATGAATTATGTTCAATGCCAATTATCTCATTTTTACATTGTCAAATATGTATTCATATTAAATTGTGAATATAATGGTTGACACTGTCCATTAATCCGTATTGTTTTATATTATTGAGAAGAGGTAAAGTGTTGGGTTTAGGGAATCCAAAATATCATCAGAATTGCACATTTTTAATAATATAAATTATGCATACAAAATTCTATAGCTTTGCATAATTAAATACTTTTGTATATTTTCAATACATCCATTTTGGTTGTTTAATGTTTCAGTGTTCGAGTAAATGTTGTGTGTGTATATTAGTAAATTCATATTATATTAGGCTGGATTCACTGAAAAAAAGAACCTAATATGGTTTGGTACGACATGGGGTGAAAAATAATGGCAAGATATTGAGAAGCTGAGCGATGGTTTCATCTTCATGAAGACGTGAAGGCTAAGATTTTACCATCCAACATAAAAGCCAAGCCTCAGCATCATAACTCTCTCTGCATTCCCAGCTCTCCTCTTCCAGTGAACATCCAATAAATGTGTGAATCTGTCTTATTGCGTTTCTAGCTTTTGTTTTTCCGCTGTCCCGCTGACAATAGGCTAGGTAACACTCAAAGGCCCAAGATGAAAGAACAACCAAAGCTAGATAGAAATTCAGACCGGCATCCATCTGTTGAAGAAACGGAAAGATGAATGGGGAAGCCAAATGGAAGAAACAGACGAATAAAACAAACTGATGAGAGTAAAGAAAGGGTAAATAATTGATGAGTTCTGGGTTTAGAAGAGACTGCTCATAAATATCCTCCAGTAGCTTCATTAAGAAGTGAAACAACGAGCTTCAGAACAATGGTCCTTGGTTCTCCGCTTAGAAGTCAAATGCTACTCTTTTTTTCTCTCTGATGCCAGGTGCTTCAAAATCCCAACGGCCTGCTCTCCAACCTCCTGTAACCTCCCAGAATTCCCCTGCCACACATTTACCTCCCCAGCCAGGAGAATGAGATCTTGTAAATAATATATCAAGATAAATGATAATTGCTGCGTTTTTCGAACCCATCATTTAATGAGCCCCATTAATTAAAAATGAATGCAGCTGACAGTGTTTGTCGGAACACATCTGATGTAAACACATCGTGGCAGAGACACAAAAAGCTCCAGTCGGGAATAAATCCTTCTTCCTCCCACCTCGACACTTCTGCGTAAAGCTCTGTTATCGGTTTTGCTGCATATACAAGGATGGAAAATATCTGCGATGCTCTGACTGGTGCAGAACCAGATTGTGTCTGAAAATGACATGAAGACAATGGGGGGGTCATCTGAATTTCATCTTAGGCTTCCATGGTTTTACTCTGGTACAAATAAGCTAGCTGGATAAGATATCCCATCATTATTGGATCGGCTTGCTTTTCCATTACAATTCCTTGAAAGCAATGTCAAAGCAACCCGAAATGCCGCTGCAGGCTGCCGGGGTGAACATGAGCGACTGAGTCGCGTCACCGCGTCCCCGTCAGACTTCAAACAGCCGCTTGGACATGTATCGCATGCAGGACCCCCACGAGACCGCTGATTGAATTCTGGCAAACAGAACTAAACATCTGCTTCAAACAAAAGACATCTGCATATTTCAGATTTGTTTTTCATAAATTAAAGCCGCAACCTGCCAAAACCTGGGCGCAGTAGTGTGTTCTTGTGTATAATTAGATAAAGTTTACAAGCTTTGAAAGTTGGAATTAGCATGAAGCATCAGGGCTCACCTGGGACCCAGAGTCCCACAATGGGAGCCGTTTTCCGCCTCTCTCCATATCATTTCAAGGAGGAAGGAAAACTCAACTGTTTTATGGAAGACAATTTGGTGTGTCACCTATTTTGTCAAACGTAATTCTTTTTTTATTGCAAATAAATACTGTTGCTATGCTAGCCTGTACCATGGTATAGTAATGTGAAAAGGTTCTCAGACCAGGGCTGTCACAACTGACATTTCAAAAGACTTTCATTATTGAAATGAAAATGAGAAGGTTACAGCATCAAAACATTGTTTTCAACAGAGAGTGTAGTTATTAAATTGCATAAAATTGCAATACAGTATACATCAAAAATAATTATATTTTGGACCAACTACAAAAAAAAAAACATATATATATATTATATATATATATACTCTCATTTGTCTCAGCAAAATGTATTTATATTCAAAAGGCAGATAAATAAATGAATGAATGAATGAATTTATAATATTATTTATAATAAGGACCGTACCATATTTAATATTTTCTTTGGACAAAATGTTTCTTAGCTTCAGCTTAAGTTCAACTTAATTCATGTGTTTATTAAACAAAAGCTAAATCAAATATAAAAGTTGGATTTTCAAGTAGAATAAAAATGCTAATAATTGTTTAGTTTAGGTTTAATGAACTCACTATAAATAAAGAAAACTTCCCAACATGTTTATTGTGATCTCTCTTTAAAACATGCATCATATTTTCTTCTATAAGTGTCATGTTACGATTTAATAGGAAACAAATAAATTCTGCAGTCAGTAAAGCTAGCCAGCATGTGTTCTTATTAACACTGTGGTGTCAAGAGAAATTCTATTTAAATAAATAAAAAGTTCTATGGGGAGTGTAATTTGCTTCTAGACAAAATGAACAAAACAAGTTTAAACCAGAAACTGTGATCAATATAAAAAGTAAAGTGATTTAAATTAACAGCACGGTTGTTTTGCGTTTTTTCACTGAATAAAATACACTGTCATTTTTCCCCCAAATTGTAAGAACATTCCCAAAACCTACATTTACCTTCATTATTAGTCATTATTTTTGCCTCTGTGGTTTTTACTGTGTTTTTGTGTTAAGCAATGTTAAAACAATGTTTGTTATAAAAGAGAATGGAGCTTTTAAACTGCTGAGTTTTCACTCACGATGCTATAGTTACTGTGATAGCCATTCTTTGTGTAAAAACGAACCCTCTCCTCTATTTTCTCTGCCTCTAAAATGGTTTAAGGTGCTTCAGATCATATAAATTCTATATAATCTTTCCAAGAATGATGTTCTAAAAGAACTAAGACCCCCAAACATAACCTTAAGCAAGAGAAGCAATCATCATTGTGTTCCTTGTCTACCAAAATCTAAACATTGTTATTTTTGCCGAGTTGAATCCCCTCCCTCACTTCCTGCAAGGCTCTGATAGTCTCCTGTGCTCGCTTTATGAGGTCAGATAGCGGGCTGTTGCTCTTGTAAAAACGGCTTCAATTATTCAGTGAAGTCAAGTTCTGGTTTATCTGCCACTTGTTCCCGGTCCTGAGAGGGATGGTGGGCGGGAGGGAGAGAGGGGCATTGTGGGCCATGTCCCTCTCAAAACCTGCCTGCTATTGGAGTGCCTGTTCAACAAGGCTCCTGCCTGTAATTACCAGCCTATTTGCAGCAGCTCCAGATATAAATAACTCGACAGCTGCTCCGAGTGGCTGGAGGAGAGACAACAGCGAGTGTGGAATTATAGAATCTACAAAAAAACAATAAAAAATAAAAACTGGGCCGCTCCATCATCATCCATGATGTGGTCGTGACAAGCTTCCATCAAAGTAGAAGTGTCTGTTCACACTGAAAGTGAAAGTGTTGCACAATCACAGGCCATCCGAATATATTTGATGTTTAATTTAGAGTTACACAGTGTCCTAAGCAGACGTGACAGAGTAAAGTGACAAGTGTATAAAGCTCTCTCTTTTATGTCAATCTGTGTTTTTCTACGACAACTGGCAGTGCTTGTTTTTACACATGTATTTATGAATTTATTCCTTTATTTATTTGACCAAAAAATCTTCTTTAAATGTTGTCAATATTTAATTGTCACATTTTCGTTAATCACTGTTAATCTTTTTAAGGTATTTTTTTTCTTCCCATCACATTTTGTCAAAAATATACATTTTAAGAGAAAAGATTGAATAAGTCATCATGGTACATATTTTTCATTATCTTGTTAACATTGATGTAATGACATAATGACGTCATTATACATTTGTTTGGCGAGATTACACTTCTGAAAGGACACTTTGTTTGCTGCTTCACTTTTATCTCTTTGTTGTACTAAGTAGCCCTGCCCACCAATAAATCTCATTGGCCCTTTACTAAAAACAAAAGTTCCAAAAGCGGTTTTCAGAGTGATGCCATAGAAGAACCATTAAGGGTTCTCCAAAGAACCTTTTTTTCATGAATATAAATGTGGTTCCATGAACCTTTTTCCATTGTAAAGAACCTTTTTGTACAATGTAAGGCTACATGGATGTTAAAGGTTCTTCAATTACCCATAGATACAGTACAGAAACATTAGTTTTTAAAAGTGTATAATAAACAATTTGCATGACAATCATCATGTTGGACCAATGCAATTTCATAGTTGGCAGAGCTATACAGACAATACACAAATCGAAACCACAAATCGAAACCTGTTGCTCATCACAGCTGGCTAGAACAGTGCTAGTTTATAGAGCTTATGTAGCTCTGCCTATTGTGAGATGCCTTCTATCTTCTTTACATATTCCCACATCTTGAAGGTAAGGTTGTACGAATTTATGAATGAACTGCTTGTTTTAAAATCTTTGTTATGACATCACTTTGAACATTACAATGCACATGATAACTTTGCTTAACTCTACAATGAGTAAATCCACTTCACTAGCTAATTAGGCTACTCTTCAACAGCCATGCTACCTTATTTTTTAACGTGGAAGTACGGTGTTTTTTGTTACTGTGTGAGACTTCCAATTCATTAGACACGTAGAGAAATAACAGAAGAATAACAAGGTGCAGTAAACTGTAAAACTGCTTGCACTACAAACCAATGTGTTCATAATTAGGATAATACATTAAAATAATATGCTAGTGTAACGGATGTATGCCAGTAAGGGCTGTGTGTAAACCTCACTCTCCTGACCTCAAAAGAGGCGCTCTGGCGACTGACGCTAGAGGCTGTAGCCTTTGGCGTTCCTTGTTAGAGCGCCGGCGTCCCGGGTTCGCGACCCGCTCGGTGAGTTGGTGCGGACCTGTGTCGGGGTTGTTACATTGGTGCCGTGACCCGGACGGGAGTGAGGTTTAGGGGGGTGAGTGTAACGGATGTATGCCAGTAAGGGCTGTGTGTAAACCTCGCTCCCCTGACCTCAAAAAGAGGCGCTCTAGCGACTGACGCTAGAGGCTGTAGCCTTTGGCGTTCCTTGTTAGAGCGCCCGCCTCCCGCGTCAGCGTCCCGGGTTCGCGACCCGCTCGGTGAGTTGGTGCGGACCCGTGTTGGGGGGGGTTACATTGGTGCCGTGACCAGGACGGGAGTGAGGTTTAGGGGGGTGAGTGTAACGGATGTATGCCAGTAAGGGCTGTGTGTAAACCTCACTCTCCTGACCTCAAAAGAGGCGCTCTGGCGACTGACGCTAGAGGCTGTAGCCTTTGGCGTTCCTTGTTAGAGCGCCCGCCTCTCGCGTCGGCGTCCCGGTTCGCGACCCGCTCGGTGAGTGGTGAGTGGTGTGACCCGTGTGGTTGTTACACTAAGACACACCAATCTGCAATATCAAGCAGCAAAACAAGCTGTTTTGTACATCTAAAAATAGCTGGAAACGGAAGCCAGACACATAAAGTTTACCAATGACCACACCTGCTCTTACGGAAAAAGAAGGTGGCTAGAGCCAGATATCTAGAGCAAGAGCTACCACAAAAAAAATGGAAGTTCAAAGACAAAATTCTAAAGATGGCTGCGCACTTATTTCTCTGATGCATAAGGTCTATAGTAACACTGACATATTTTATTTTACTACACGTTCTTGTAGAACATGGTCATACTTTCATTGAGATTATGTACAGTTTTGTACTCTGTCTAATTCTGAACCCACTGAACTAATTCCAGCTAATTGCCAATAATACATAAACAAGAGCAGGCATCATCTTGACCTCCACTGTGCTTGAAAGCCTACACTGATATCCTGAAAGACTACTGCATGCAGCATGGTGATTTGTAATAAAAGTCTGGCTGAGTGTCCTCCCCAGCTCGGTGATAAGCCTCCAAGGGAGAGCTACAGGCACCATTTAATGCGTGTTTGCAGAAAACTATTCTAAACAGGCTCAAATTGGGAGGTGATTATATGGACGATGTGGGACCTGTTATAATTACTTTAAACCGCTGTGTTGGTGATAATCTATGGTAATTGCAAGATTCTGAGCTTGAGCCGTACATGTATTATCTTTATGATGAAAGAACGAGAAACACATCCTTGGAGATGCTTAATGCATGATGCTTGCGCTGAAGACGTAATTGTTTTACCTTGTAGAAAACATCAGAAAATGCTGCCAATAAACAAATGCAGTCCATGTGGACAGCATAGCAATCTTTACTCTAATTTAATTCAAAATTTGATTAGATTTGTGCGTTTTAATTAGATATGTTCCTATTGCTATTAATGGCATAAAGACACTTAATGTAATACCTATGAGAACCCTAGAGAAACAACCTGCAATGTAAGATTTTACATTTTCTTATGATTATGAGAGTGCTTACCTGTGCAACTCTGTCACAGTAGGGTGTTGAAGGTAAGTTCAAGGGCAATGGTCAAAAAAAACAAAAACAAGTCCCCAAAAATCACAGAAATATTTGATTTGTATAAAATGGTATTTAGAAATAGCCTGACTATATCAGACTTCATACTTCCGCTCAATTTCAGTTCGCTTCTGTACTCAGTCTGATATAGCAAACCAGCTCCCAGATTATCTCCGGCTCCGCACCAGCCGTCCAACCAACGAACAGAGAGCGGGCTGGGAGCCGTGACTTAGACGCTAAGTGTCGAATTTAAGATTGTAGTTTAGGTTAGGGAAATCTAAAACGACAGCGGACATGGAGACACGGGATGGATGCTATTCGCTCTGTTGTGAAGAATATTCCCGGCATTTGCCAACTGAATCCCGAACAAGAAGAGTGTTTGGTTCACATTTTAAATGGACTCCCGACAGGTTTTGGGAAAAGTATATCAACCGTTAACGATCGTCAGCAAGAAACTGGGGAGGCCAAAGTCTGGCAAGGTGATAATTGTGATTGTGTCCCCCTTGGTTGCCCTCATGGACGATCAGGTTAAGGAGGCAGCAAAACTCGGTCTGTGTGCTGCACAGCTTGGCGTGCACAATGATCGAGATATCATGGAGGGGAATTTCAGCCTTATTTTTGGTAGCCCCGAATCCTGGATTCTCAATCCAAAATGGCGAGCTATGCTGGCATCAAGCCTATACCAAGATAACCTCGTCGCCACTGTCGTTGATGAGGCACACGTCGCATACAAATGGTGAGTTTGCATACACGGGTTTGGTCATTAATTTCAACAAGTTCATTTATTTCGACATCAGCTCAGTTCGAAGCAGCTGAGCTGGCGCATAACATACGTCATAACCAAACGTTTTGTGATTGGCTTACCAATCACCAATGATTTTACATGTATATATATATAATAAGTACAAAAATAAATGTTAATATAATATAATATATATACTTATTTGCTTACTTTCTGAGGTGTGAAATTTGCCTCCTAGAATTGATTTTTTTTTTTGTTGAACAATTGAAAACACATTCATATATATAATATGGGTGTTTGGTGTTCCAATGAGTCCAAGTCCAATGAGCCCCCAGGTATCTATGCTATTCTGGATTCTATATGGCTCAGGTCCCTTTGTTATTGTAGGTCTCTGGGATTTCTGTGCCCATTTTAACGGTTAGCAAAACCCATAATTCCCATCATTTAGAAATGTAACAGCACACCTCTCCTGTTCTCTCCTTTCAAGTAGGGATTCTTCCAATTGATTGCTGTGTACTCTTCAACAAATGGACATTTGTGTCCCCGGGCAATAGTTATAGTGACGCTTGCCTTAGCAAACACCACTAATAATAAACACACAAAAGTTGGCCAATTAAATGTAAGTAGTCCAGCAATTCAGTGTTCTCACTTGAGCAAATTAAGCTTTGATCTTTTCCCCTCTTTAAGCAATGCCAATTACTGTGATTGCCCCATATTAAGGAGACATTCTTGACATTAATTACAAAAGAAAAAAGGAGATCCTCCAATTAGGATAATAAATTACACTGACAGCCTCCTAACAAATGCTGAGTTTGTCAAATCTGTTATTTTACGAGACCGGAATGGCTTTTACACATGTGCTCTCTCCTTCACAGGTGACAATGGTGTCAAGTGGCTCTCAAATCAAGTGTGCTCATTTGAAGGACATGTTGATCATTATTACTGTGCCTTAATTCCCCTGCATTAACAAGCAAATCTTCAAGGATAAACGTAGAATGAATTAAAAGAGATCATATTTGTTTTGCCTATTTGGTTGTGCAACTCACTTAAAGACGTGTTAACAGGAATTGTTCACTAAATAATTAAATAATTTATTTTTTCAACCACATTCGTCAAGCTCCAAAAAGGTACATACAAGAAAAAAAAAGAAAAAAGAATATGATTCAACACCTCAATTTGAATATGGATGCAAATTATTATTTTTTTAGGATTTTCAGTGAATAATAGATTACATTTCATTAAATTATTTAAAAGTAACTCTTAATAATGGTTGAATTGATTTATTTTAACTTTTCAAAATAGGCACAATCAAAAGCAAGTGAGTCCAGGTAAAAACATGGTAAAATGAGAGTGAGATTAGAGTATTGTGTTCCAGTTGAATGATGTCAGGCAAATGCAGAGCGCATTTCAAAGTCTGGAGGAGACGGTGTGTTTGTGCTGCATGTGCGCGGGAGGGAGGGTTCGGGTAGCACCCTGGGATTCGCAGATGACAGGATGCAGGAATCAGAATCCAGTGAGGGTGTTTGCCATATGCTCATCATTTCCCAGGGAAAAGGAATCAGAGGATAAAAGCGACGGCAGATATGAACCCTTTCAATATGTTCAAAGCCCATATGAAAATTACTGTACACAAGTCTTCTACAGAGGCCAAGTTTAGATCAAAGCCCCAGCAGAGAAGAAAGTTACAGATGACAAGAGGAGAGAGAAATTCGAGATAAGTTGCGCTGTGCTGTTTGCTTGAACTAATAGAAGTAGTCTTACAAAATAAAGACAATGAAAGAAAATCATTTCCTTGAAAAATGTAAGAAAACAGGATCTCAGTCTTAATAAAGCTCTAGTATGCTATATATGACAATAAGGCGCAGATATATTAAGATATCATCAGCATTACCACGACACATGCATTCAGCTGCTTGTAAACAAGGCATCCGAGTTCTGCATCACACGCACAAAATGGTCTATTGCTAAAATTGTGCACTTCATTCAAGTATCAATTTAGGGGAAAACAATACAGTAACTCTTTATTTTAATGGTCCCTTTTGAACATTCTGTTGACACTAAGTAATGTTGCAACTATCAACAAACTATCATTAGAGTATTAGTAGACTTCATATCTGCTAACTCTTTATTATGATGGTCTCCCATCAGGCTCTACTGACTATAAGTAACTTTGCAAGTACATGTCAACTTATTCTAGCCCTAACACTACCAGTCTACTAATATACTCTAATGAGAGTTAGTAGAAATGTAGGTGCTACATTACTTATTGTCAACAGAATGTGTTAAAGGGACCATCAAAATAAAGCGAAACCAAAAATAACATAAGATATAAAAGTAGAAATAAATGAAGCAATTATTAACATACAGTACAACTTTGCTGTCTTGGAAGAATTATTTAAGCAGAATAAGTAGTAATAAGCCAAGAGTAAACACACTACAAATCTATTCAAAAAAAGTCAAAAAAATATTCTTTCACATCATTAACTACTATATATGTATTATCTTACACCAACACAACTAATTGATATGGGTTAAATCGTGTAGAATAATAAGATGTAACACTTTCTATGAAGCCTGTATTTATATATAAAGGCATTCTTAAGGCATTATAATGAATTTATAATGCATTATAAAAAAATATAATATATTGTAGGCTATCATCTCATGAATATTTATAAGAACAGTTTTAATGTATTATAATATTTACCTATTTGTGGTTATAGCTTTAAAGAGTATGATGATTTTTAGGATAATATATTATATATATATATATATGCATTATGCATTCGTTATAATGCCTTAAGAATACCCTTCTAATGTATTAAAAATATTTACCTATTTGTGGTTATAGCTTTCAAGATTATGATGATTTTTAGGATTATTTATGAGATGATATACCATATTCTAAATGTATATATATATATATATATATATATATATATATATATATATACATTATGCATTCGTTATAATGCCTTGAGAATACCCTTCTAATGTATTATAAATATGGACTTAATAGAAAGTGTTACCAATAATTCTTTAAGGTAACAGTTGCAGGATTCCATTTATAGCACAGTCTTAGAAGAAATGGTTTTAGTTTATACTGAAATCTCTGCAGACTATAGTGTCACACACTGTGTGTGATATTGTTCAGATCTATTCTAAAACTCTGAAGAAGACTCTTGAGAAAAGTCTCTCCGTTTAACCTCAGTGCTAGTAGTTGACTGAGATATTTAAGAGATCTCACTTGTAGCTTTTCTTTCCTGTTGGAACTGTTTTCACTCACCTTGAATGTGGTGGTGCAGTTGTCAGGATCAGAGTGGCCTGCTCTGCCTCTCTCTCCTGCACCATCTGGCCTAGTTTTTTGTCATTGTCTCCCCAGGAGAGACTGACCCGAGCAGGAAAAACACCGCAGGGAGCAGCTGCCACCCTGTGCTCACCTGCACGGAATCCACACATAGTGACAAAAAACTTTTACTGTAGACTTCCGGGTGTGGAATGGTAAATGAAACTTCAAAAGTGATCTGTCTTCACTGCCATCTGGTTTCTGAGCAGAGAGAAATGGCAGGATTTATTCAAAAATAATAACTTTTCATAACGCTAAAGGGTGTGCATAAGGATCTGTTTGCATTCAAAGAGCAAAAGGGATATGGAAGGGATATAAAATAGCTGTGCACATCAGAGCAGCTTGATTTCAGATTTGGCATTATGGTTGTTGGTGGTCCACATTCCTTCCTTTAATAGGACTGTCGATTAACAACAACAGCTCTCAAATTTGGGTCAGTTTCTGTAGGAAACCACATCAAAGCATCAAACAAATGATTGTCTCCTCACACATCAGTCGCCATGCTAATTTCGCAAAGAGGAAATTACTATTGGCTAATAGAAAGCACACTGCGTATTAATCTCAATGTCTCACCCATGGCCTGCATTCATATAAATATATCATGACTTGTCACCACTCTTGAAATTTATTGGTTTTCCACCTTCGCAAATTAAGAGTTCCAATTTATGAATATTTTAGCACATGTGCGCTCTGCAGGACATTTATCACCGGCGTCGCTATTCTAAACAGAATAAATGAGCAGTCAAGCTGCCGCGCAGCCGGACGTTCCTGTGGACAGATTAATGAGAGAGCGGGAGCGATGGGGAAGCCGGGCAGGTTAGGAGGAGAAGAGATACAGGAAGCACGACTGAGATCCACACCAGAGATTCTCAAGTAGAGAGCTTGATCTTCCTGCTCATTAATTAAGGAGAACTAAAATGTTGCATGTAGAAGACCACCATGACTGCTTAAGAACTGAACTGAGCTGGATGATTACATCACTGAATCAACAATTAACTGACTTTAACTGAAAAATTGACAGTTTGCTATAGTCCTCTTTACAGCAGAATTATTTTTTGTTTGCATCATTGACACACAATTTCCCGTACACTGTAAAGCTGCTTTGACACAATGTTCAGGTCGCATTTTGTGAATTTGGGGCCCCAGGCAAATATAGGAATGGGGCCCTATACATTTGCACACATTTACCTAGATCGACTTTGAGGTTTTTTGTTTGTTTGTTTGTTTGTTTGTTTTTTGTCGTGATGTTTGCTGCTGCACAATGGTGCCCCATAGTTGTGTCCAATGTTTCTACATTTTTCATGTACATCTTATAAAGGGATTCTTTCATTTACATTTACATTTATTCAATTAGCAGACATTTTTATTCTTTCATGTTGTAGACCATGGAATAGCAATTGATTTACCGTTGAGATACAAGTTTTAACAAAGATAAAATAAATAAAGAATGACATAATGTCAATATACTATCATAGTGCAATATACTATCATAATGTACAATCAAAATAAAATTGAGGCCAAATTAATCACAATATCAAAACACTCTGATACCAAAATATATTGCCAAAAGAAAGCTGTAAATGGATGGTATGACACACTGTTGTAATGTCAAAAGAATCTCACAATCTCAAATAATATTGGAATGCCAAAAGCATGTTGCAATAATAAACTAATATTCCAAAAAGTTATATTGCAACTTCAAAAGAATCTCGAAATGCAATAAACATAATGCAATGTCAAATGTGAATCATAATTATGTTGTAATGGCAAAAATTGTGGTAAGATCAATAGAAAGTTGCAATGTAAAAAAAAAAAAATACATGAACTTCGCCAATGGCGCAACATAAAGGAAATGTTGTAATGCCAAAAGAATGACAATGTCAAAAGAAGTGTCTGGTCATCACATCACGTTCTGCTTTGAGAAGAGGCATGATGGTATTCAAGCACCATCCAAAACGAGCTGCAGCCATGCAGAACGACGTTCCTAAAGTTTACTTTGCAAAACCCATCTGCTGTGGGAGCCAGTAGCATCTCTTGACTCAAAAATGCATGCCTTATTTCACATACTCCCACCCAAAACACCTGGCACAGACAAGTGTGAGATCATTTAGATAAAAGCTGGCAGCGGATCTGTATCCTGGACTCCTTCCATATCGCCGAGTCCCACCACATGCTTGGTGTCATCCTCAAGGTTCTGCCTGCCTAGGGGAGCGAGAGCCCAAGATAAGAGAAAGAGAAGCCCTCCCTGGTGGTAATTATTTCTGCAGCTTTCATTCTGTTCCGCCCCGCAATGCACACCCTGGCGACTGTTCGCCGCTCACCTGGCTCTCTCCACCACATCAGAAGGAGGATGAGAGAACCGCAGAACCGCCCGGCAGCTGCTGCGGCAATTAGCCATGTGCTCTGTACTTTTACAACAATGCAATCCTCCCTGATCTCCACAATTAGCCTCTTAATTGAGTCTAAACAACCAAGGCGGAACAGATAAATAAAAAAGGCAAGGAGAGCGGATGGGTTTGGCGGCTGAAGCTCGAGAAGCCAAATGCTCTCGCTCAGCGGCCTTTGGCATTTTGCGATGGAAAACACTGTGAAGAAAAAAAGAAAAACCTTTGTGTGATGCCTCATATTCCGATTGAAAATGACATATCTTTGCCCTTTACCTCCCCATCTAACTATCCAGCTCTGTGAAATGCTAACATTTCGTGTGACAGGGGTGTTATGGTGACTTTTAAACATGAGCGCCTCATGGCATGAAGATGCTTTATATGACCCAAAAAGCACACTTGACAGAACAATAACCATGTCTATATATATATATCTTCATATGGTGATCCCATTCTAATCTCTTAATTAATGATGCTTGCATGACATTATAGAGTATATACCTCATCATCCCTTAATTAACATTAATTTGATGTCTAGAGTCACACTGCAATTGATGATTTTAATGGTTTTATATCGCTTTCTGTATGAATACACACAGATGAATCATATCAAATTTGTCAAGAGCATATTTGGGTTACATGATACTAATTTTAAAACCATTAATTCTATTTATATATATATATAGGGAGCACACATACTGATAAAAAATGCACTGTAAGTTGCTTTGGATAAAAGCGTCTGCTAAATGCATAAATGTAAATATATAGATATTTTTTTTGCATTGTGATATTATTTTTTAATAACGGTTTGCAGTAAAGTCTCATTCGTTAACGTTCTTACATGAGTTCGAACGAACTACCTATGAGAAATAGCATTTATTAACCTGATGATGTTAGCTAATGAAAATACAATAGTTCATTGTTTGTTCATGTTAGTTCACAGTAGAGTAATTAATGTTAACAGGTACAGCTTTAAAAAGAATAATAAATGCATATAGTACAGTTCATTTTAAGTGTATGTGAACCACATAGTTACAGAAATGAATGTTAGTTGTGAAACCTTACTGTTAAGAGTTGCTATTTATTATATTAAACCTAAGCA
>QVTF01007077.1:0-26552 GCA_003573665.1 Oxygymnocypris stewartii | reverse complement strand
AAAATAAATATAAAGACTTAAGTTAATAATCCTTCGTTTTCCCATCAGTTCAACAGAAATTAGTCACGTGACAGACACAGTGATGATGCTCGTATGTATATGCACACGCGAGCACAAACACACACACACACACACACACACACACACACACACACACACACACACACAATACGCTGCCCTGTGACCCCCTCTCTCTCTCTCTCTCTCTCTCCTCCCCCTTTCTCACACACACACGCACACACACACATGATGCGTAATACTCCGCATTTGAACAGTCAATAGTAAATACTAATAACTAGTAAACTAATAACAAAGCATACAGTCGCTGATTCTGAAGCGCCAGATAGTCATAGCAAAGTCAGAATGAGAGTCCCAACAGCTAATAAAAACATCACAATAATCCACAAGTAAAGTTAGTAAATTAGGACATTTTTAAACTCCAACTATTACTATAGGTTAAATTAAGAGTTTTCTATACATTCTATATTCATCTCGTCTGAATCAGGAGAGAAATATGCACAGATCAAGTGCCATTTACAAGCAGAAACAGTTCAAAAACACCCTAGTGATGGATGTTAAGTTTGGATTTAAGTTAATTAAGTTAATTGGTGGACTGGAGTGGCGTGGATTACTTTTGGATTATTGTGATGTTTTTATCAGCTGTTTGGACTTTCATTCTGATGGCACCCATTCACTGCAATGATGAGCAAACGATGTAATGCTACATGTCTCCAGATCAGTTCTTATGAAGAAACAAACTCATCTACATGTTGGGTGACATGAGGTTGAGTACATTTCTTCAGCAAAATATATTTTATGGGTGAAATATTGCTTTAGTCTTTTCCTCTGCCATATATGCAAATTAATTTACATTAAGTTATACATCTAACTAAGCAAGCTATTTTTGCAAAAGTTAAGCAGGACGTAGGAGCTAAATGTTCACCTTTAACCTTGCAGTATATCAACAGTGTTGTTGTTATATTAATTTGTATGGTTTTGGATTGTGCTGCATACAGTTTGCCTCTTGTGTAGGTTTGCATGTCAGTTCAGTGTGTTTCAGCGTGTTGTAGGAGGTATATGCTGTGTGTGTGCTGCACAAAGGGGCCTGATGTTACCCAATATTACTGAATCACTTAATCACTGGTAAAGTCATGCTAAGAGTTGCATTTTATCTTCCTAAATAATGTTCAACAGAAATCTTTTGTCTCAATACATCTTACATCATCGAGTTACATCACATATCCTTAAATCCTACCAGAAGACTTCATTTCAGATCACCTTCCTCGGTTTCTAAACTGCATCGTCATCGGTTTTCTCAGAGGGGAAGTTAAGGATGTTTCTGAGGTTTTCATTTCTGGGTTGAATGTTGGGAAAGTTAGTGGTAATGTTGATACACCAGGAGTTTAACCCCCAGTGGACTGACAACTGTTGTATATATCAACCATCAGTGAAATTAAAAAGATTAGTACAATGCAAATTAACAGTATTTATTATACATATTTCTGTGCAATTGTAGCATTCATCAATGTATGTATTAATAATGACTTTAATTCCAATGCTGTAAACTGACAGTCGGTCTTGTATGTATCAGTGCTACTCATGTTTATTGTATCACCAAAAATAAATGTCAAATTTTATAATTTCAAATATGGAATAACTAAATTATGTATATACATTATTAATGAATTATGTATTTTAAAAATATTTAGTGAAATAAATTAAAATAAGTAATACCATTGAATTTATATAATAATTGTATAATTATATTTATAGTATGTATATATATATAAGTAGCTGTGTAGTGATCAGTCAGTTGGCTTCCAGGTTTATTTAGTGATAATGACCGGTTAATTGAACATGATCACTGTCATTGATGTTATAACATGGACACATTTATTCCACCTTTCACTCTTTAGTAAGTTCTCTTGTTTTTCACCAGGGATCATCCGGTGCTGCTGTTAAAACTGACTGGTTCCATGGTGACGTCGCTGGAGTCGTTTGCTCAGCTGTTAATTGGAGAGATCACAGTCATCACTCTTTCTAATCTTAGCCTCTGTTTTACAAGGTGTCACGCTGTTGTCTGTCGGTGCTAATTAGCGAACGCTTTGCTATCTGTCATGTTGTTTGATTCCAGGTCAGAGTTGTTTGCATGTGCTTTCTGTGAGTTTTCACCCTCACAGACAGAAACTTTCATTTCACTTGTTGACTAACAAGCGTCTGCAGCTTCGAATATGTCTGTGCTCTTGATTTAATTGGCTGTTTCTTCCACAACACAATGTTTGTTTGTAAAGGAAGGTGCAACCTGCTGGAGTGAGAGTCATTACTGTCTGGACTTGTTGCAATTTCCTTCCTCATTTAAACAGAGGAACGCTTCGTTCTTTCCTCGGTAAATTGAATGTTTGTCCATGAAGAGGAAATGAAATTCTTTAGTGTCTGTGGAACTGCTATGAGACAAGGCCTCTGTCTGCCTTTTAAGTAGGCAGTGGGTTGTTATGCTATCATCAAGTTAATATCCTGAGCAGAAAACAAAATCATTTCATTTCACATGGCATGCAAGCGTTTTCTTCATGATGAGAAGGTGTGGGAGTTTAAACGGGGAAACATTGTGAATGATATCAAAATATCTAGGATTCTTTGACACTGATTCATAGCGAAGTCTTTCAAATGGATTGACTATACGGTGTTTTAGCTGGCTTCTGAGGGTTTCTTACTTTTAGACTAGTCAACTAGTTACGCTTTAAACGGCAGAGATTTTAGTCTAAGTGCACAGCCATAGTCATATCAAGAGAAATGATTTTCTTGATCTTTTATTCCTGAAATAGGGTTATATACAATTACAAAGCTATTTG
Source organism: Oxygymnocypris stewartii (assembly GCA_003573665.1). Classification (NCBI taxonomy): domain Eukaryota; kingdom Metazoa; phylum Chordata; class Actinopteri; order Cypriniformes; family Cyprinidae; genus Oxygymnocypris; species Oxygymnocypris stewartii. Next base: position 23,703 of record QVTF01007077.1, on the reverse strand, counting down.
TGCTATGCATAAAGATATATCTGTCTAGTCTAGATATAGATAAATAGTTAAAAATAATTTAATTATAAATTGTTTATAAATCGTTTTAACAATGTATGTATATATATTGTTAATTTATATATGTAACAATTGCTTAGTAATGTAATTTTGCCATTTTATTTCTTTTTTAAATATTTGTCTTTTAACTATAACATAAAAACACCATTTAATACCAGAAATGATTTGTTACAAACACTGGGAAATCTTTTGGTAGTTGTTGAATCTCACATTTCTACAGCTCTGTTCATCAAGATGTATGAGAAGGAAAATGAAAATATTTCAACAGGTTACAGAAAAAGTGTTGTATTTATAGCAACAACAAAAAAGTTGGTTGCTGAATTCTGTCTGCACGATACGTCGTATTTTAATCAGGAGATTCAGGATTTCTTTGCTTATTTAGATTAAATCTTTTTTTATTTTAAATGTTTTTGTCAAGAGTTTAAATCAACCAATCGGAGCTTTCTGCTCAGTGGTTTATCATCTTAACCTGGCAACCATGCACACGCAGTCTGTCTGCACTGAGAAAAGAGCCGATGATCAGAAAATATGCCAGATTTTCTGGGAAAGTCTTTTTATTTGTTTTCTTTCATCTGGTCATTTATGCCGTTTCTGTAAGTTGCATGCAATTTGACATTCCCTTGATTTGTATCAATGTCAAAGTGCATTAATTCTCATGAAATGTAAAAAAACATTCTAAAATGACAATAATTGTGATTTAATATGCACTATGTACTCCACCATCTAGAGTATGAATTTTAGAAGGGTAGTTTGCCATCTTTCTTAGTTTCCTACATGCCACACACTTCATTTTTGTAGGTAAAATAAGTACATCTAATTATTTGAAGTGCACTTCTTCTTGTTGGAATATGTCCGTGTGATCTGAATCATTTTGAGACATCATAACCTGTTGTTCAGTGAGTAAGTGAATGAGCCATCTGATCCGATTCAGTCCTGTGTGTTCATAACTCTTTCTGCTGATCATAATGACAGTCTTGTCATTACAAGCGTGTTCTGAACTGTGTGAGTATTTGGTGTGGGTGTGTGAACAACCTCTGCCTGCAGTCACCTGTGCATTAAAGAGCGAGTGAGAGAGTTTTACAAAGACCTGACCTCACACTCATGCACAGCAGTGCGGTAAACAAACAGCATGCATTAATGAACCACAGGCAGAAGTAGGTCAGAATCTGACTCTGACAAGTGTGTGTTAGTATAAATGTAGGCCACTTCATACAGCCGCTGTGGGTGCTTAGTAGAATTACTATTTTGGAAACAGATGAACTTCTGAGTTTAGACAACTGGGGCGTTAGGTGTGTAAAAACCACACGTTTTCATAATTATCTAGTTGGTGGCTAGTCAGGTTTATATGTATAATAAAACAGGTTTAGTGCTATACACATAATTGCAGCATCTCAATAAGGTAATTGACAGATATTTAATTAATAAATATGTTTTTGAGTCAACATGAAATTATAATTGACCAATTTTACTATATTTATATATAAACATTTGTGATCCTGGAGCACAAAAGTAGTCTTAAGTCGCTGGGGTAGATTTGTAGCAATAGCCAAATATGCAATGTATGGATTAAAATTGCTTTTTCTTTTACGACAAAAATCTTTAGGATATTTACTAAAGGTCATGTCCAATGAAGATATTTTGTAAATGTTTTACCGTAAATATACCAAAACTTAATTTTTGATTAGTAATGTGCATTGCTAAGGACTTCATTTGGACAACTTTAAAGGCGATTTTCTCAATATTTAGATATTTTTGCACACTCAGATTCCAGATTTTCAAAAAGTTGTATCTCAACCAAATATATATGTATTCAGCTTTCAGATGATGTATAAATCTCAATTTCGAAAAATTGACACTTAAGACTTAAGGTCCAGGGTCACATTTAGACTTTATTTTGCGCAATCCATCAGTGTGCAGAAAAAAATATTTTACATTTGTATTAAAATATATTAATAATCCTTTTCAGCTGCTGTAATGGATTTCCAACATCCTGGCCCCATGATCCAATCAATGCGATAGCATTTAAATAATTTTTCTTCATGTTTAATATCCTACTTCACACAGATTATGGAAGGAAAATAGATGAACAGCATTGCACCTTTGGGTTTGAAGTCTAATATAATGTATTTGCATTTATTTAAAAATGTACAGTGTGCTAAGAATTTTTTTACAGAGGCTTTTACCATTCTTGAGGTGTAACTGTTGGACTTTTAGCAGACTAAAGCACAGATTCAGCATTAGGGTGGCCATTTCCATAACACCACAAAGGAGGACACTTTGCGGCATTTAGTGAGGCGAGAATAATTGTATATATATATTGAATAATTGTGTACTCGCAACTACAATACAATTTTGTCCATCATATCAATGGTATCATGATACAGTGATTCTGAAATAGCCAACTCTATTCATTGCCAGACAACTTGGTCTACGATATATCTTGATTTAGACCTATGTGTAGCTGAAGAGGCAAAAAAAGTGTTTGTTCAAAATCTGACCACTGAGATGACCACTCTTTTGTCCATTCCGTATTAAATGAGGTCTGAAGTTTCGGCATGTTAACGTTGTGATATGACGTAGCCAGCACATGGAGGCTTGTTTACGTTTTTAACCAATGATATATCAGATATTTATTTGACACCACTTTCAGCCAATCATTTGTTTGACCAGAGATCACAACATTAGACGCTATGCTGCTGCGTCCCAATAAATATTCTAGAGCAGGTTTTTTAGGCCGATTCAGCGCAACTCCAAAAAGGAGCACAAGTGAGTGTCCGGCTTGAGGCTGCGCCGGACAGGGGACTTAAAATCTGGACTGTCCGGCCAAAATGCGGACGTATGGCCACAGTACTCAGCATGCACGAACCTTTCAGAAAAGTTTTGACTCTAAATTTACCTGCTTTAAGGCACAGCAGAAAATATGACAAAATATGTGTACGGCACAGTACATTTCCTTTCACTATGCACTATTCATTTTGTCAAATCTGTTCTCACTGACCTGCAAGGCAGAAATGTTAACCTAATTTTCATTTTGTTGTGCAAGATATGTTAATCCTCTTAGTGATTATTAGTGGTGCTTTTAATTAGTCTGAATTGTTATGTGTAGCACCATTCGTACAGTTAAAAAGGGATGCTCCTGTGGCTCAGTGGTAGAGCATTGCGTTAGCAGCGCAAAGGTTGTGGGTTCAATTCCCAGGGAACACACATACTGACAAAAAAGAAATGTATAGACTGAATGCTAGAGCTTTGGATAAAAGCGTCTGCTAAATGCATAAATGTAAATGCTACATAAAGCCCATTCACAAACTGACATAATTCCTCTTCCTTTAATGTGGCCACTCGTGGACAGTGTTACATAATGATAGCTATTTTAACCTTATTGTGTGTGTGTGTTTCTAAAGTCACAACAATCAGTCTAGTGCAGCAATTATGTAACAACGCAATACAAATGATATTAAGTTTCTGGCTAATACAGATAAACTAATAATCATTTTGTACTTGTTATGGTTGATAACTTATAAATAGCTGATATTATAATTACTGTTTAAAATAAAGTGATGTAAAACCATAATTGAAATGAAAAGTAATGACAATATTGATAACAGTACATCATGTGAATGTGCATAATGAAATATCAGTGTTTTATCATCTTACCACTGCTGCTTCAACACACACAAAAAACTAAACTCAGACCCGTGACATCAGGTATCATTTTTACAAGTAAGCTATGATGGAGGCTCTTTATTGATTCATTTTTTTCTTCCGCCCACATCAGTGTGTGCACAGGGAAACATGTGATTTCTTCCTGCCTAATGTCACTGCTTCCTGTTTCTGATCTAATATCTCTCGCTCTCTCTCTTTCTAGATATTGAGTGAGAAGATAAGCGGTGCAGAAGGGACAAAGCTTGATGAAGACTTCATGGAAATGGAGCGGGTGAGAAAAACCAGCAGAAATGAGCCACTCTTCACATGTGATTTATATGACAAACATATTTACTCTTACCTTTTCCCACCTCTACAGAAAATAGACGTCACCAACAAGTCTGTTTTTGAACTTATAACGAAAACCACAGAATACCTTCAGCCAAACCCAGGTATGACATATTCATAACACTTATGATTTCATTGAGTCATTAAATATCATTAACACCACCCACTAAGCAGCAGTGGACTTCTGAAATGAGCAGGCGAGGCGAGGCGTTCACTAACGAAACACTAACCGTACACTCATCAAAATGTGAACAATCCTGTAATAACATAGTATGTTTATACTGCCGTGCTATTTATTAAAACGTTATTTAAAAGTCTCCGCAGATTTATACCACTGTTGGGGTACAGTTTTTCTGTGTTTTTGAAAAAACTAATATTCTCATCACCAAGGATGCAGTTATTGTATCAAAAAAACAGTAAAATTATTACAATTTAAAATAACAGTGGATCTTTTTCAAGATTTCAAGCTCACTCACAATATTTTAGTGCATTTTGATTTAAACTTAATCAAAAATGTTGAGTGGCTAAGTTGTTAACTAATATAATTAAATCCATTATTACCACTAGTTTGATCCATTCAGGCCGACCTGTTCAAACTTATTCAAATTATTATCTCGCTCAATGAGAAAAACACAGTTAACTTACCTCCTTTTGAAACTTCATCACTGTTGCACAATATTATTTAGTAAAAAGTGATTTACACAATATTTCATTTTGTATTTTGAAATTGATTAGTTTTTTTAGGTGTTGTTTATTATTTTCTCATGCAGTATATATATATTTTTTGAGTAGGCACTGCCTCTGGCCTCCTGAAAAACACTGCTGCTTCTAAATTGCTGTAATTTCTCAGTGAGTGACTCATGTTTGAGTGCAGTGTTATGATTTCTGGTTTGGTCATGAGTGTATGTCGTGTATCCGCACAGCATCAAGAGCCAAACTGGGAATGCTCAACACCGTGTCTAAAATCAGAGGACAGGTGAAGACAACGGGTTATCCGCAGACTGAGGGGCTTTTAGGAGACTGCATGCTGCGATATGGACGGGAAATGGGGGAGGAGTCCACTTTCGGTAACGTCTGCACATACCGACAGTCAAGCGCACACACGCACAGACATGCACCACAGGCCACTGCAGCGCGAAGGAATGCTGGTCCATCTCCAAAACTCATACTGTACTTATTTCATAATTTATTTTTCATTTACAATGTGTTTAATTCTCTCTCTCTCTCGCTCTACATTTAAATGTTTCATTACTTTTATATGAAAGTCAAAATATTATGTCATCTTCTCAGGAGCTGCGCTGGTGGACATTGGTGAAGCCATGAAGCAGATGGCTGATATTAAAGATGCCCTTGATATCAATGTGAAACAGAACTTCATTGACCCACTTCAGACTCTACAAGACAAAGACCTCAAAGAGATAGTGGTACGACACGGTTTCGTTATTTATTTATTTGATTAACCCTTTTTTTTAAACAAAGAATTATTGAAGGTTCAATATGATTTGGCATTTGAAAGGTTTTTTACATGAAGGCCTTTAGAAATGAGGCTTGAGTAGATATAAACACACATAAGATGAATACTCCAGGCAAATCAGTGGCCTAGAAAAAGCTGATTCGATGTACATGGAGCGTGACACCCCCTTATGGTGGCCGTTATGATTACCAAACAAATAACCACTCATTTTATTTCCCCAATTCCTTCTATTATCAGACACTTTACTTTACTTTTTAGTCATTTAACAGACGCTTTTATCCAAAGCGACTTACAAATAAGAAAAAGCAACTGCAACTATAAGTTAAAAGTCTATAAATACTATATATACACATTTAAGAAAATTGAGAAATTAAATAAAATGACAAATGCATACAACAACATTTCAACACTAAACATTTAAATGAAAACAAAAAATACAGCTAAAAACTATTCAAAATATTAAAACAACAAAAGGTATGAGTATAAAAATGATTCTAACATGACACTAAGCCAAACACCCATATATATATATATATATGTTATTTAATTTCCATGCAGTATGTTGAAGTAACGTTACTAAAATAAATACAGTTTATTAAAACTAAAACTAAATAAAATACCTATAAAGACCTTAAATTCATACATAATTTATCTAAAATTAAAATAGATAACAAATCAAGCGCAGTGTAGTTTAAAGTAGTTTATCATTAATGAGTTATTAAAGTAGTTTATCAGTTATCATAACACTGCCAAACACACATGCTAACAAGCAACAACTTACTTACACATATTAAGAATTGGTTATTAAAACTAAAACAGAAGTAAAACACGCAGTAAGAAAGAAGATAAATAAAAAGCGATACTTATATCCCTTGCCGGTGTCCCTCCCTGGTGGAGTCGCACGGTAGAGTCGATGGTCTTTATAGTGGACACTATCACTTACAGATAGCAGTTTGTCCTTTTGCAGTTTGTGTTTAAGGTTAGTGAAGTACATGATTACATCTCATGTGATTTCCTGATAGCATCATCTGAAGAAACTGGAGGGTCGACGGTTAGACTTTGACTACAAGAAGAAACGTCAAGGCAAGATCCCTGATGAGGAGATCAAACAGGCTGTGGAGAAGTTTGAGGAGTCCAAAGAACTCGCTGAGAGGAGCATGTTCAACTTTCTGGAGAATGATGTAAGGAAAATTACAAATATACGGTAGTCAACATTTGAAGAGGGTCACGATTTTCGAATATTCGAATATTCTATTTAATTATAGAATATCGATTAGGTTGTGCGGTTATTCTCTAAAGGTGTACCAGGGCTTGACAATAAAGACTGCCCGATGGCGTGAAGGACGCTCGGATTTGTCACTTGCCAGATCGGGCCACTGCAGGTGGTCACTAAATTGTATCATTTGCATGCGTTTTTAAGCCTTGTTTGTTTAAAAATGTAAGCGATTAAAAAGCATTTGTGCGCGAAAGACAACTCCTTTCAGTACATGCGCGCTGTGTTCTGTTCTGTGTGAACCGCGCGAGCACCGACAGCCGCGTCTCTGACACGCGCAAGCCGCCTGAACGGGCAAATACATGAAGTATGTCAAACTACCACTCTTGGCAAGTAAGTTTAGCAATAATTAATCTATATTGAATTTATATACTGGAGTACAGATGCACAGATCAACAGGATATTTGTTTGTTTTATTTTAGAGTATCTTCTGTTCCGTGCTTGCACACAAACTGCACTGTCGGCACTCGGGCGGCACACATAGTGTGAACGCTAACCACGCCCGGCGAACGAACTTCTGATACGTGCAGACTGATTGCGTGAACAATAGACCTGTTAAGCAATATATTGCGAGAGCCGTTTGCTGCAGCGTCCCAAACAACTCAAAATAATAAACCAAAGTTAACAAAACGATGCACTTCACAGAGTGCTTCTCTGCCGCCTTCACGTGCCGTTTCCCATTAATGAAGCCGTGACGAGCTCCCTGCATTCAAATTATTCGTTTTTTGCTGAAATAATAACGTAATATTCCACTGGTTGATATATTATATTTATATGCAAAAGATTTGTGTTGTTTTTCGTGTTAAATGTGAAGAATGAAAGAAATGAAGAATTATTATATATTTTTTGGCAGATACAGTAATTTTCACTTTAACTTCAGGCAATGTAACATGATTTTATGATCGTAATTTTGACTTTATTCTTAAAATATTATGACGTTATTTATTTAGTTATTTATTTGAGAAGTATAAACTGATCAAACTTGCGCTGGCCGCGTGGTATTTAAAAAAAAAAAAAAACTTGAATTTAACAAAAATAAGATGTTCCAATCATATTTCTAAATTAAATTAAGAAAGGAAAAAAATAATGACCTATTTGCTATTAAAAACCAAAACTGAACTATTTAAATGGCTCAGAGAGAGAGAGAGAGAAACAAACACGGACTCAGACGGAGAATTCTGAGAAGCTGCAGGGATCTATTCGATCACTTGTTTCAATTCAAAGTTCACCGAACTAATTGTGAACAACACTCCCGTCTTATTCCCGAGCATGTGAACATGTTCATTTAATATATTTATATATATGAAATAGGTTATTGTTATGAAGACAGACGTTAAAATTAATGTTCACATAATAAGTGCCGTCATTCAGGCGGTTCACAATATGTTTTAGCGCGAAATATGTTTTAAGAATGATATTCTGTTTAGCGCGCAATATGTTTGACGCCTATTATTCATTGATGCATTAATCAGATTTAAGATTTTCTTTTTAATAATATGAATGTTCATGCTCATTTTTAAAATAGAAATCTCTAGCCTTATGAGCAGTTGATAATCGACGGACTGTTCTGTTAATAAATGCCGTCCTTCGGTTATGTTAATATTAATGTTTTAGCACTCATACTTTACAACCATTAATTTTCTTGGGTTAAGATAGACTATTCTCTAATTAATTAAACAGTTTGTTATCATACAGATTGAAAGCCTGGATGGTCTCTCTCCCCCTCTCTCTCTCTGTGTGCGTGTGTGTGTGTGCGCGCGTGGGTGGGCGGGTGCATGAGCGGGAGGGGTGCGATTTTCGAATAGTAATCGAATAATACCCAGCGATTATCGAATATTACTTTTGCTTAAAATGCCCATCCCTAATTTGAAGTGGATCAAAAAAGTTCATCAAAGTTGTTGTTAAGCCTAAAACGCATTTAGATTTTAGGACAACTTTGAAGAAAGGTTTTGATCCACTTCAAATGTTGACTAGTGTGTGTGTATATATATATATTTAAAGGGATAGTTGACTTACAAATTGAAATATTGTCATCATTTACTTACCCTCATGTCGTTCTAAACCTGTATAAGTTTCTTTCTTATGTTGAACACACAGGAAGATATTTTGTAGAATTTTGAAGAACCAAACAGTTGTTGGTCCCCATTGACTTCCATAAAGGCAAAGAAATACTATGCAAGTCAATGAGGACCAACAACTGTACGATTACCAGCATTCTTCCAAATATCTTCTTTATGTACAGCATAAGAAAGAAACTTATACAGGTTTGGAACGACTTGAGGGTAAGTAAATTATGACAATATTTCACTTTTTCATGAACTATCATAACTTTGGGACTTTATTATTCAAATATCACATCATTTTTCTTGCATTACATTATTAAGTTTTGTTTGAGTGTCCAAATACATGTATGTATATATGATCTTTATGTACTGCACCACACTATATGTGTTTTCCTGTTAATTATATATTGCACTTGTGCATCAGTAAGCTTTCTGTTCGGGGATCAGTGAAAACGTCATGTCTGTCATTTACCTGTAGGTGGAGCAGGTCAGTGAGTTATCAGCGCTGATTGAGGCAGCGCTGGATTACCATCGACAGTCCTTGGAGATCCTGAAGGAGCTCGATGGCAAAATACAGAACAGGTATCTTCAACTACACACGCTGCAAATCAGCTTGAAACCATCCCATATTCCTAGTCAAAGTTCATTTAGTATTTTTCCATGTATTTTGTTATCTAACCTACAGTTGATCTGTCTCCATTGGAAGATATGTTGTGAATATATAATAGCAATGTTTCTTGCTAATATGCACTGAGTTTATGCACATATATTTTGCTCTCGCAGGATATCTACTGCAAGCAGTCGGCCCAAAAAAGAGTTCAAGCCAAAGTCGATCGTGTCCAGTTTGGAGACGGTGGAAAACACGCAGCACAATGGACTTACCCACACCTCATCAGTCAAAAGCACAGGTATCGACAAGAAAACCTCTCAGCTTGTGTGCTTCAGTCTAAGCAGGAAGTCAGAACATATGCAGAATCTTAAATGTTTCTTTTTGTATTTTAACATCACTTTTAGTTGTTGCAATTTTTCAAGATCCTGAAACAAGCTCTTACTTTCGAGGATTACATAAAATAAAATTCCTAGTTTTTATGTGATCTGAAAATGTTTGTACAGTATATGTATTAATAAAATAATGCAAGTGCAGTGCTTACTATCAAAATAATTATAATAACAAAAATATTTTTCTTGATTTACCAGCCATTGACTGGTGGAAAATTACATTTTCTGCGTTAATGAATATATGCTATACAGTCTATTTTGGGGTTTCATTGTTTGTTTCATTTTGTGTTTTTTTTCCTTGTTTTTTAAGAAACTAGACATATTTCACCACCATCATGTGTTCTTACATATTCATTCATATTCCTTTCAGATATCCAAGTCAACCACACTGTAAATGGAAAAAGTAGGTGTTAATGTTTGTCATGGAAATATTTACCTGTTTGGATTATTTATATTTCAGTCACATGATGCAAAATATGAATCAGACTTGAAAAGACTAAAAGCATTGGGAAAACATTTAAAAACATAAAGAGGTTGATAAAAGCAAAATAATAGAATTAGAATCAAAACTTGACAACCTTACATTTCACAGCCGTAATTTATAGATGACATGGTTGTTTTTTGTGGTCATATTCATGTTCATCAACAGTGTGTTACATTAGCTGAATAGTGTGTGTGTTTGTCTCTCATGCTTGATCTCATGTGTTTTTGCTCTCAGTTGATGAGATCACTCACACAGCACCCATGACTCTATCATGGCCTGAGAGCCCCAATGGTGATAGCAAACGTGAGTATCATCCTGTAGGTTCATGCCTAGACGCTCACCGAATGTGAGGCAGTAGGCGATGCCCAGCCCGGTAAAGGCCAGGAGATTGTATAATGGCTATTTGAATTCTGCAGAAATATGTAGAGCTTTTGTTGGAGATCTGCGGTCACAGATTTCACGTTGACCCACTCATCTCATCTGCCCACACATCAGCTCTCAAACTGATTTTATAATACTTTCCTCTCAGTAACCCTGAGCTATTTTCCATTAGTAGCACTGGATGTTTGAATGCAGCACATAGTCAATATTTCATTTTAAACCCAATTGTCTCATCCTCAAGTGATTCCAGACCTGTTTTCTGTTGGAAAAAATCTGAAGAATTTTATACTGAGAATAAATGACAAAAAAGTACATGCTACTTATTTAAGTTAATGCATTATATTTATGCATTTTTTTGCATTTTAATTGCATTGTACTTATTACTTAATATCTTTTTATAGGGAATATACTGGATGTGAATGAGCCTTAAATGTAATACGAGCTTACATTTTGTTATGTTTCTTGCTTAAAGCTGCAATATAATGTGACTTGGGATGACTTAAGAATATAACACAATAATATAATATGTTTATACTTTTATGGTGCTTTTATGGAGTAAACCATAAAAAACATTACTTGAAATAAAATAAAGATTAACTAAATAAAATAAAGAAATAAAGAAACTAGTTTAAGTTGATGTAATAAAATAGCTTTTAACCAACACTTAAGAAAATTGAATAAAAATGACAAAAACACAACACAAAATTACTGAACTTTAAAATGACAACAAATAAAGAAATTAAGTCTAATTCAAAATGTTAAGAAAAACTATAATAGTATATGAACTAAAATAAAACTTAACTATATAAAAACAAGGACTTGATAAAAATGCACAACAAAAGTACTATAAATGTAAAAATGTTTACATAAAATCTGATTCAAAATATTAACAAAAACTATTATAGTAAATCAGTGATACCAAGTTAAAAAGCAGCATATGGGTTTGGAACAACAAATGGCCGATCTTAGTGAATAGGTGAACTATTCCTTTAACACATGTTTAAATGTGTGTGGTGGCTGTGTTTTCCTCTTTGCAGAGATCGAGTCACACTTTGACCAGCCCTGCTGTCGATCGCTCTACGACTTTGAGCCGGAGAACGAGGGCGAGCTGGGCTTCAAAGAGGGCGACATCATCATCCTCACCAATCAGATCGATGAGAACTGGTATGAAGGCATGATTAACGGTGAATCGGGCTTCTTCCCCATAAACTACGTCGAGGTCCTAGTGTCCCTGCCTCAATGAGCCATGCCAACAGCCACGGGTCCCTAAACACGCCAAACCAGACTGAACCGTCCGCTCACCCAACATCCTCTGCTGCATTCTCACCAATGAAAGCCTTGCGTTTGACCACAGACGATTCTGAACCTTTTACATTTCAGTATTTATTTATCTTGTTACGTTTTCCAGGCCTCATGGTGCAACATCTAGATTTTTACACTGCAAAAAAAGGATTTTTTAATCAGTGTTTTTGCTTTGTTCTTTAGTAAAAATATCGAAACATCTTTCAAACAAGATACATTTATTAACAGCATAATATATAGATATCTTCGAGTTTAAAAAAATGCATAAGTCAAGCAAAAAATAAATTATTTTGATTTAAAGTTGTTTTTTTTATCTAAAAATGACAAACTACTGTTAATTTACTTCAATGTACTTTAAAAGGTACAGTGGTGGCCAAAATGATTATAACACCAGTATTTTCAGCAGCTAAAATGGTTTTAAGTCAGTTTTTTCTGTATTTTGCTGTAGTGTAGTAAATATCAGTTTACATTTCCAAACATTTATTTTGACATTGATTGTGATAATCCAGTGAGATTTGTGTTTGCTCCACACAGAGATCTGATCTGATCATCATCAGTCTGTCTGGAACGACATGAACAAACTGAGACAGACTAAATCCAGAAGAACTGTGACGTCTCCAAGACGCTTCAAGAAACCTTCCTGCAAAGCTATAAAACTGTTAAACGTTTTAAATGTAAAATGAGGATGCTGTCAAACAATGTCATAAATAGATTTTCTTTATCAATTAACTTCTATGAACTAAATTAAATCAACATTTGGTGTGAGCATCCTTTGTGTTTAAAGCAGCGTTTGTCCTCGGTTTAGTTTCTCAGGTTGCTTTGCTCGAAGGTTTCTTGAAGCGTCTTGGAGACGTCACAGTTCTTCTGGATTTAGTCTGTCTCAGTTTGTTCATGTCGTTCCAGACAGACTGATGATGATCAGATCAGATCTCTGTGTGGAGCAAACACAAATCTCACTGGATTATCACAATCAATGTCAAATTTAATGTTTGGAAATGTAAACTGATATTTCCTACACTACAGTAAAAGACAGAAATAACTGACTTAAAACCATTTTTTAGCTGCTGAAAATACTGGTGTTATAAACATTTTAGCCACCACTATATATATTTTTTTCATATACACTGAACAAAATTATAAATGCAACACTTTTGTTTTTGTCTCAATTTTTCATGAGCTGAACTCAAAGATGGAAGACTTTTTCTATGTACACAAAAGGCCTATTTCTCTCAAATATTGTTCACAAATCTGTCTAAATCTGTGTTAGTGAGCACTTCTCCTTTGCCGAGATAATCCATCCACCTCACAGGTGTGGCATATCAAGATGCTGATTAGACAGCATGATTATTGCACAGGTGTGTCTTAGGCTGGCCACAATAAAAGGCCACTCTAAAATTTGCAGTTTTATCACACAGCACAATGCCACAGATGCCGCAAGTTTTGAGGGAGCGTGTTTCAAAAACAAAAGTGTTACGTTTATAATTTTGTTCAGTATATAAACCAATTTTCAAATTTAAGTCAATCTTATAAATAATAATAAAATGAAAAAAATAAAAAAATAATTTAGATTTAACATTGTTTATATATTTTTATTGGAAAAACGTCAAAATGCTGATTAATATTTATATTTATACTTAATTTTTTTTTTTGCAGTGTAATTTATTTCAGCTTCAGCGCAGCATTTACCTTATTCATTTGAAAATGTGATGGGCTGTATTTGGACTTTCGCTGTCTAGGTATATTTTTATTTAGCTCTGATATGGGGTTTACCTGTCTGCGGTGGTCTTATGTGTTTTTTGAAACACCATTTTTCTATAAACTGTGACTCTCTTGACTGCTACTCTTATGAATGTCCTCTTGCTCTCTCTGTCGGTCTCCGTTTACAGACTTATTGTGGTCTTAGGTATCATAGTAAGTATCGCGGGTGTTTTTTAATGGGTTTCGCTCTCTATCGCGCCTTCAAGTGCTTTTTTTGAATGGTTGCTGTATTGCACTAAAGCTTTAGAATAACACACCCATTGATGTGCACATTTTATTTTTGTTGTGTTTTTTTTTAGGACATTGCACTTTCTACTGTATCTCTTTCTGCCATGCCGAGAAATACAAAATTGTATCAGTTTATTTTATGGAGTGCTAAAAAGTATATGAATATATATATTGATATGGTTCACAACTTCGTGCTGTATGTAACAATGACTTTTTGCTTTGTTTGACCGATGTCATATTCTGAATGACATTTTTAAATGTTCAGATAGTCGAACCGTCCTGTGTTTATCAGCGGCAGTGGACATCTTTCTAATTTTGTCTGTGTTTGCCCCCACAAAAATAGACTGTATTCAGTAATGTTGAACATTATTTTTGTTACTCTGAGCCGTATGTTTCTTGTGCATGAAACTGAACTTTGAATAACTGTTTTCGTTTCTGCATTGGACAGATTTCAGATCATACCCCTTTTGACTTGTCGTTCCCTGTTGTATTTTTTCTGGCCAAATTAAGCAGTCAGAGAGCATAAAGGGAAAACAGAAAAAGCTGTTTTGATTCAAATGATGCCTAAAACTGCAACGTGTAACTTCTGTGCCACTAACAGCACCAAACTGAGTTGACAAAAGTTTTGCATTTTCTAAAGAAAATGTCATTAGGGAAATAAATTCCCTCTCAACTATTCAAATAGATTATATAGAGTCCTAACCCTTCCAAAGTAATTACAAATTATTATTTTAATGAATTAACAACAGGTCCAAACCATGCAGTTCAATCAATCAACTATTCAAACGATCACTATAATATCTCTTGTTTTACTTTTAGCAGCGGTTGCTGGAAATCAGTGCAGGAAACAGTGGCACAGAGTAAAAAGATCAAGGCATTTTGGAATGGATCTCAAATCTTTTGGATCTTAGAATTTTCAAAAATCACTATAGAGATTATTTAGATATTTTTATTCAGCCCTATTATTTAGAAACATTTGCCTAACACTCCATTTTTCATTGTTTGGAAAAAACATGTAGTTTTGCCCCAAACCCACGCCACTCGTTGAGCTAAACGTTCTTTTTCAGACCAAGTGTTTACAATCCTCAGGAAGTTATTTATTTACATTACGTTATAATATTTACATACACTACCGTTCAAAAGTTTGGGGTCAGTAAAAGTTTTTTTTTTTTTAAGAATTTAAGAGTTTAGTTCTGTTGAAACATTGACTAGAAGTGACAGTAAAGACAATGGTTTCAAAATATTTGTTAAATAATTGTTGTTCTTTTGAAAAGTAGATATGAAGCAGCACAACTATTTTCAACATTACTACTACTACTAATTTTTCTTAAGCAGCAAATCAGCATATTATAATTATTTCTGAAGATCATGTGACACTGAAGACTGGAGTAATGATGCTGAAAATTCAGCTTTACCATCACAGGAATAAATTATATTTTAAAATATATTACAATAGAAAACTGTTTTTTAATTGTAGTAATATTTAACAATTTCTATATACCATAAAACATACTGTGTTTAATGTATCTCTAATAAAATGAATGAAATATTGATGAATATAAGAGACTTCTTTCAAAAATCTTTGAAACCCCCAACTTTTAAACGGTATAGTGTCTAATTAATTATCTCTGCACAAAATACTGGAATATGATGAAACGATGTAACATAGAAAAATACACACGGTAGCTTTAAATTCAAAAGTTCAGAGATTACTGGTAATGTTCAAGTAAAATGAATGATCTGATTCTCAGAAACAGTATATATGACTACTATTCTAGAGGTCATTATAAAAACAAGAAATTGCTCAAAAAAAATGTGGCACCCAAAAATAATCTCGCTCTCGGACTTTAGATGTAAAATAGCTCTTCGCTTCCAAGCACTATTATTCCACTAACTCATGTTCTTACAGAACTTCTACTCGAATGTTCATCACTACATCACTGAGTGAAAGGAAAGGCTGTGCATTGTTTTCTTTTTGCTTTCTGGCATAATTTATACACAAAATGGTTTATAGATGTTGTAAATGAATATATAATTACACACTGTATATTGCTTAAATAAAGAACGTGGAAATATTGATTACATGTTAGGTCTGATTGTGCATTTTATTTCTTAAGCTCATCCAAACAAACAAGTATCAGCTGCCTTCAAAAGCCTACCAACAAAAATAGCATCGTAATCAAATTTAAGACTCTTCAAATTGTCCATAATTGAGTTTATATCCAAACCTCAGTGCTCCTTTCCTTTGATTTTCTTCCTTTGTTCGGTTGCGATTTACCCTTGAGCGACTGTGTTCCTCTGCAGGTGTCCTTGTCTTTCTTCACCGAGCAGTTCCCAGCGCAGGTCCAGTCAGGTTGATGGCCCACAACTAGATCTAGGGTAGGTAAAGAAGCAGTGCTGGTCACGTCTCTGAAAGTTAGCGAGGCTATTGACTGCGAGTCTTGGTTTATAGCGCCGTATCCCCTCCAGGAGCCGTCCTTGATGAGCTTCGACCTCTTGATCATCTTCCAGCCCAAATGATTGAGCTCTAGGAAGTTGAGTAAGATGCAGAAGACCCCAACGCAAAACATGAAGTTTAGGAAGATAGTTTTCTCGGTGGGACGAGAGACGTAGCAGTCGACCCTCTGCATGCAAGGCGTCGCCGTGCACACAAAGTGAGCGGGAACGTGGAAACCAAAGAGAAGCCATTGAGCCACCACAAAACCGACCTCCAAAACTGCGCGAAAGCACACGTGGAAGACGTAGTACTTGGAAAGGACGCCTGGGGAGCTTTTGGATGGAGCCCTGGTGGTTTCCTTCAACGCCGGGGTGCTTTGGTTGGCGATGCCCTCGAGGACGTCAGCAAGACTGTGTCCGAGATGTTTGTGAGACTTGATGGAACAACTATCCGATTCACAACAGCGATCGTACGCTTCCCTCAACTGCTCGCCTTCCGGCTGCTTGGACAAGTTGTGCCAGGTGTAGATGATGAAGCAAAGCGAAGGAGTAGACACAGTGATGATCTGGAAGACCCAGAACCGAGGCTGCGAGATTGGAGCGAAGGCGTCGTAGCAGACGTTGGGACATCCCGGTTGAAGGGTGTTGCATACAAACATCTCCTGCTCATCTGTATAGACGTCCTCAGTGGCCACGGCCACGATTAGCAAGCGGAAAATCACCATGACCGTGAGCCAGAGGCGTCCGATCATGGTGGAGTGCTGGTGCACGGCGTCCAGCAGCCGCTTGAGCAGCGTCCATTCTGTCATGTCTCTATGCACCGGCCTCTTGAAGTACAGCACCTGAAATAGATCCACTTTAGCTCTGTTGCCAGCAAGGACAGCCGTTTTCATGTTACAGCTCTGGCTGGAGAGCGAAGGTGCCATCACTGCTCCCAGCCATCCTTTTCTCCTTCAGAGATAAGGAGCATGCCGTCCACTTCACTTTGGTCACATGGTGCCATCGCTTGTCTTTAGAGTCCATTTACAAACCGCTGGAGAGACGGCACTCGTCCTGCTCTTGATAGCGTCGGCAGATTACGCTCTCTTGAGACATGATAGGATGGGTTCCACGCTTTTAAAAATACGCCACAGATAGTGGATACGTCCATGTGCTAATCTAGTTTGTATACCAATCTATCCTAAACTTTAAACTTGGCATTGTGTACTATGAATATTATTGGCGCTTATGAGAAAGTGTCTGCTAAATGGATAAATTAAAAGTAGGCCTTGTTTTGTTGGAATTCAAGTGACGGTTCTGGCTAGTGCTTATCCACTTTATCAGTCATGTTTGTAACTTTGTAATCTATTTAAATTGAGTTAAAATGATCATAAACACTACCATTCAAAAGTTGGAGCACGTAAGATTTCTTTAAAAGGTTTTGAAACAAGTTTCTCATGCTCACCAAGATTGCATTCATTTAATGAAAATAGTTAAAACTGTCATTTTGAAATAGTTTTACAATTTAAAAGAACGGTTTTCTATTTATAAAAAATGTGACCCTGGACCACAAAACCAGTCTTATGCGTCAATTCTTTTTAGGTTTTAGACTAGAGTGAATGAGTGCCTGACATCTTCAGCCAAATTCAATCCAAATGTATGTGGTGTCATGCGATATTGAGTGTATTTAAACCAGTGCACGTTGTTGGTGATGCAACATGACAAAACTACATCAGTTCAAGTTGCACTGTCACTTTTTTAAATTGAGATTTATACATCATACATTATGATAAGACAATATTTGGCCGAGATACATCTATCTGAAAATCTGGAATCTGAGGGTGCAAATAAATCTAAATATTAAGGAAATCACCTTTAAAGTTGTCCAAATTAAGTTCTTAGCAATGCACATTAATAATCAAAAATTAAGTTGTGATATATTTACGTTAGAAAATTTACAAAATATCTTCATGGAACATGATCTTTACTTAATATCCCAATGATTTTTGGCATAAAATAAAAATCTATAATTTTGACCCATACAATGTATTTTTGGCTGTTGCTACAAATCGACCCCAGCGACTTAAGACTGCTTTTGTGCTCCAGGGTCACAAATGCAATTTATTATTGTGTTGCAAAGCTGATTTTCAGCATCATTACTCCAGTCTTCAGCCACATGATGCTTCACTTTTTGTGGAAACATGAACCATCTTGAAATGGAGAGTTTATAAGAACAGCATTTATTTAAAATAAAAATAAGTTGTAACATAAAAGTCTTTACTGTCACTTATAATCAATTTAATGCATCCTTGCTGAGTGAAAGTATTGATTTGTTCAATAAAATGTTAATGACCCCAAACTTCAGAATGGTAGCGTATCCAATGTTTGTTTTACTAGAATAGGATCAGGATATAATGGTATAGGATGTCCTGATACTGATGATACTGGTTGTTTACTGAAGTGACAGCAGATATTTTGAATGTTAAACTAAAACAGATATGATAGCAGTTATCTTCATGCTATCAGCTAACAAGCCCCTTGTGATTATAAGAGCCTTTAAAAGGTCTGACGCGAGTCGACTTAAGAAAAAGAAGAGACAGTAAGATTGGGAATTGGAGACTGTGGCTCTTGTTCAAAACGTAAAGGCCTATGTAGACAGTAAGGCAACTCACTAAGTAGTAGTTTGAATGATTTAGTACACTTACAGCCAGCATCTCCAAGTGTCATAGAAATATCTTTCCATAGCACATGACACTCAACTCACAAGTGATTTCAACAAAGTTTGGCGTTAGCATCACACACAAAGCCAAAAATAGTAAAATATTTTTTTATTTATTTATTACATTTAACTTTATTTATACCTTTGGTATGGAATGAGTTAATGCATGTATTTATAATCAGCGTTTACTTTGTTCATCAAGTCTTTTTTTCATCCCATTGCAATGTAAGATTTCATTCTCAGAGAAGAATACACGTGATGCTGCCTTAGAAAGACAATGTTTTGAACAGCCTTCACATTGGGAGCACCTATCATGTCTTAAAATGCTGCCTATATAGGCAGCTCACCAGGTTTTAGACTAGAGTGAATGAGTGCATTCACATTTCACATGTTGCAGTACATTGTCGAGGCTGATACGTGCCATGGTCCTCCTCTGAGCACAGTGCATTTATCCTGCTCTGGCTCATAGGGCCGGTGATGTTGATGTACTCACCATGACTAATGGCTTTATCAGTAGCTCTTGCTGAGATGTTGCCCCTGGCTATCAGACATGGATCCAGGTCTCAGCTGTGTGTGTGTTTGTGTGTGTGTGTGTGTGTGTGTGTGTGTGTGTGTGTGTGTGTGTGTGTGTGTGTGTGTGTGTTGTGTTTCCAGGAAGGCTGCTCTCAGAGCATTTCTGTTGATCTTTAATGAGCTGTCAACAATGTCTGAACCTTTATCACACAGGCACATGTGTAACCATTAACCAACGCATTTGATATGCAGTTAATACCAGATTATTTGCATGTAGTGTGTAGTAGATGTTTCGTTACATAAAATATGGCTGAAAAGAAATAACATGACACATTTAATCAGGTTTATGCTTAGAAAACACGACATGGTCAATATACATTCTCTGAATTTTAGCTTCCAGCTATTAATAATCTTTTAATAATCACCAGTGATTTGAACAAGTTTTAATAATTTGCATTTCTTTTATACGGATAAGAATACAGTCCTGCACCACTTTTTCTAGTCATTTATGGAATATTTCAATAGTTTTTGCCAGATTATGACTATTTTGGCTCCAAGATCCTTGATAGTATTAGGGAATTGTATCGGCCTGGTGCAACTTTTATAATTGTAATAGAAACCAAAATATGAATAATATGAAAACTCTATCATCAAAATATGAAAAATCATCTGCCTCGTACCCTTGGATTGACAAATAATTCCGCTGTTTTAGTTAAAACAGTATTTTTGTCAAAATGTTTGTTAAAATATCAAAAAAAAAAAACTCAAAATAAGCAGGCAACAATAAATACAAGTATATTTGGTGTATTCTTACTTCTTTTACTTTTTAACTTGTTTACATTGTTAGACAAAATATTTAGTGTGTGTGTGTCCAAGAACAAATGTTAAAAAAGATGCCACTTGATTTATTTTCCAATAAATTCCCAATGATAAAATCAAGTGTTTTTTTTCTCATTTGATATACTGTTACACTCCAAATATGATCAATGTTGCCTTGTATAATTTTATTGAAGAAATGTTCAATTTTGCACAGATACTATTTTTAAACAGCATTTGTCATGTTGGAGCAGTGGCTTAGCGGAATAGTGTTGCTTATGCAGATGGTTCAAATCTGGCATGCAGTCTTTCTGATCCCTTCCTTGTTGTTTCCTGCTTATATCTCGTTATCAAATTAGAAGTTACCAAAAAGAGGTTGCATGTCCTTCCACACCACCAGACCGAGAGTGAATGTACAATAGCACCGC
Organism: Oxygymnocypris stewartii; assembly: GCA_003573665.1. Taxonomy (NCBI): domain Eukaryota; kingdom Metazoa; phylum Chordata; class Actinopteri; order Cypriniformes; family Cyprinidae; genus Oxygymnocypris; species Oxygymnocypris stewartii. The sequence goes on along the minus strand of QVTF01007077.1, from coordinate 2,803 downwards.
AGCCGGTCACAGCTCACTGCATCCCTCGACATTAAATAGCGAAATCCCTTTTATTCCTCCGATAATCCCTGGTGTCTGGCTCTCTCCTGCAAGAGTCTTTAAGGTGTCAAAGGAATTATTCACCCCTTCACGCGGTTCATGAAGGAATCCACATTCTCGCGAGCAGCTTGGTCATGAATAGCAGACAGGATTAGTGCCAACAGAAGCGAATGAGAAGCGAGCAGACAGAGGGAGGGAAGAAAGAGGCAGATTTATTATACTCAATGAGAGTCAAAGTCCCTCATATGACCGCTTGTCTACAGCGTTTCCCCTTCTGCACCTTCATCTAAACCACGGAGAGAGATCAGGTCATGAACATGAATGTATTAACCCTTTAATCTCTCGTGATTGATGCAGCTGAGTTTCTCACGTGCTCAACGATCCGCTATTTGCTCCATTATGCTTGTGTTGTGTCTGCGTCTACCGACCACCAGACGAGGGAAATCGTCACATGATTTAATAAAGAGTTGTGTTCAAATATGGCAAACAAACAGACCTGTGCAAACACTCAAAATGACTCAACATTCATTTTTCAACAGGTAAACTATTCTCTGTTTCATGTCTAACACTGCTTAACTGCGGTAAATGCACTGTAACACATATAAAAATAAGGGTTTAAAAAATTATATAAGATCATACAATGTATGTGAAATAATATAATGATTTATGTAGCCTAAATATATACTGCCTGCGTGTATATTTGTATTTAATGGGGGTTGCAAAAATGCCTCTTTTAATGTGTAATTTACTGTTATAATAGGTGGTATACTATAGCCTAATATTGACCTTTAAAATCCCTTTAAAATATGAATACTGAATATAAATTATGTGATCAATATTTTTGTATACATTTTTTAAATATTTTTAATGGTGGAACGGTTCCTGTGGTGATATTGTGTCAATATCTCATGCTTGAAAAGACCTCTCAGCCAATCAGATTCAAGTACCAGATGTCAATTTTTTTATCATTTTCAATTTTGAAATTAACTGAATTAAAAAAATCATCCCGACAGATATGTCTAAAAAATTATTTAAAATGGTGTAAAATATTTTTAAATAACCTTCTCATAATATGATGAATTAAAAAAATATATATTCTGAAATCACAAAGTTGGTTATTGAATGTAAAAATTGTCCTTACAGTTCTGACAGTCCTGGCAGCTATTAGTAGGCCTAAATGTCATATATATTTATCTGCATATTTATGTTTTGGCTTTATGTCTCATATGGGATAAAGATGATTAATTAAGTACATTTATTTATTAGTTAAGCATTTATTTATTTGTAACAATTGAAATAGTATTCTTGTTGCTCAAATAGTAGAAAATGATACTAGCATCACTTAGGCTTGAGCCTAGTCCTAGACTAAAATGTAAGTCTGCGCTGTTTCAACTGAAAGAAACTTGCACTGACTGATCTTAAAATATATCAGTGCCTTTGTTTTGTCTCAAGATGGACACCAGTAATGCATTTATAAAAGTTACTTAAATGTCCTGATTGAACTATGGCCTAATCCTGGCTTAGTCTAAGCCCTGTCTATGAAACCTGGCCTTTGACCATTAGTTTAATTGCCAGTTAATGCAAAAAACTTTACAATTATATCTTGCATGGAATAAAAGTTTGGATAAAAGCATCTATAAAATTGTAACCCTATTTGCATGGCCTAATGGTTAGCGAATCGGACTCGTGATCGAAAGGTTGTGAGTTTTAATCTAGGGCCGGCAGGAATTGTGGTGTGGGGGGGGTGAATGTACAGCGCTCTCTCTCCACCCTCAATACCACGACTGAGGAGCCCTTGAGCACGGCACCGAACCCCAAACTGCTCCCCGGGCGCTGCAGCATTGGCTGCCCACTGCTCCGGGTGTGTGTTCACAGTGTGTGTGTTCACTGCTGCGTGTATGTGTGTGTGTGCACCTTGGATGGGTAAATGTAGAGCACGAAGTCTGAGTATGGGTCACCATACTTGGCTGTGTGTCACTTTCATTTTCACTTTTAATTATGATTACTTAAGATTGAAAGATGTCCCAGTACAATGAAGATGCCAATACTGATGCTCCACCAGACCATTTGAGCTCTAAATTATCAACACAAAAATACTTTAGCAAAAATCACCTGCCACTTAAATGTAGCAATGGATTAGAGTGAATTGTAGTTACACCGTTTTAGACATCAGTCTGCGAACAAGATAATGAGGTATTTAGCAGAAGAGCAGGCCGCTCTTAGACCAGCGGGCTACAATTAGGCCTGGTCCATGAGGTTTAGACATCGCCAGCACTTTCAGCATTGTTGTTATTGTTGTGTCTGCAGCAGTTTACAGTCAAAGCTTAGACCCTGTTCAGTAAGCATAATGTCAGGGAAATGAAAAGCCACTGGTGATGACTAACTGGATTAAGGAAGGTTGAATGAGGAGGTGCCCGGAGTGTAACCAACGGTGATGTGAGAGGGATTTCCCTTTGTCGGCTCTGTGCCTGTGCTTTCCTTGCCTTCCGGCTAATCCTCAGCTATTCTCACCAACGACCTTGGGATCAATGCTAATCTGACCGGAGGCAGAGAGGAGACAGAGAGAGAGAGAGAGAGAGAGAGACAGACGAGAGAGAGAGAGAGAGAGAGAGGGACAGAGAGAGAGGAGGAGAGAGAGGAGAGAGAGAGAGACAGACAGACAGAGAGAGAGAGAGAGACAGAGAGAGAGAGAGAGAGACAGAGAGAGAGAGGAGAGAGAGGAGAGAGAGAGAGAGAGAGAGAGAGAGAGAGAGAGAGAGAGAAA
>QVTF01007076.1:0-26378 GCA_003573665.1 Oxygymnocypris stewartii | reverse complement strand
TCACAGAAAATCAATCATTAAACCAATTGGGCTGTAAACACTGATCTTGACTCTTCTGAAACTCTTCAAAGGCCAAATACAGGCACATGGCATTTATGAACTGAATGACTGATAACTCCTAAGAGAAAACACGTGTTCTTTCATGTATGTGACGAAATTCTGTGATTCATCATCTTATTTAAACCTGAAAATAGCCAGATTTTAAACAAAGGGACATTATGATGTAAAATGAGAGAGATATTTAAGATTAAAAATTCTTCCATTGAAGCACATAATATGCTCTTTTTTATTATTCCCATTTTAACTCACATTGTTATGGTTAGCTGTTAACAGAAGGAAATTGTTTACATTTTTACAAGTGGTCTCAGATTTTCTGATAAGTTCAAGATAAGTCATGGCAGGAATTTTCCAGGAATTACTTCAGTGAATTTATCGTATGAGTAGGTTTTGTAAAGAATAAAGCAATGTGCTTAAATCCGTTGCCTTTTTCCTGATCAGTCTGGTTAAATCTCTAAGGCCAGTTTTTTTCTCTCTGTATGTCCTCTTTGATATTCCAAACTTGGCTCTCTGTGCAGAAGTGAAAGCCAGAGCACCACACACTTGACTCAGCTGTGGTCAACCTCATACAGTTCCAGGAGTTTTGAGTTTTAAATGAAAATGTATGCTTTGGATGTACACTCCTCTAACAAAAGAGTCCAGTTTTGCTCCAGTAATGAGTCTTTTTCCTCTCTGGGCTCTTGAAAATTATTTGCATCCCTTGTTTTTTCCAGGGTATGTGTAGTAATTAGTGGCATCCGCATGCTCTGACGACCATGTTGCGGTACTTTTTCAATATTACGTTGGAACTATCATCAAAGTACAAAACAGAGATTCCATGTAACTGAGTAGGAGCACAGCAGGGCTTCGGGACTGTGTCTGGATTTATGAAATGGACCTAGGATAAGCAGAGAAACACATGATTTGACAGGATTTCATTGAAAAACAATTATAATTGCAGAACATGAGTATATAAAATATTGAATAGTCGAATTAAACTAATGACCGTCAAACTCCTCAGAGAACTCTGCAAATGATATGCAATTACATACAGTTTGATGTTATAGACATGTTGCCATATTTAATTTTGGCTCTTGATCAATCAATAGATTTGATTTTAGAGTGAATAACCAATTAATTTTATTCTGTTTTGGATCTCATTGATTTGTATGGACAAAAACGGCCAAAACATTTAAATATCATTATTAGAAACACAATCATGTGAATTTGATATTACATGGGGATCAGTTAAAGATGACCAAATTTCAGTTTTGGGTTAACTATTACTTTATCACAGAAAATGACCATGGGACTCACCAGTGTCTGTACAATAGCATGGTTTGTGGCATTCATAAAAGAGTTCAAGGGAAACACACATTCCCCCTCGCAGAAGTACGCAGCGTAACCCTCGGGAGCAATGATCCAGTCCTAGAAACGCAAAAAATATGAGAAAGTAAAAAATAATAAAGAAATAAAAGAAAAAGTGACATGACATACAGCCAAGAATGGTGACCCATGCTCAGAATGCTCTACAATCAACCCATTAAAAATGCACACACAGCAGTGAACACACACACACACCATGAACACACACACTGAGCAGTAGGCAGCCATTTACGCTGATGCGCCCGGGGAGCAGTTGGGGGATCGGTGCCTTGCTCAAGGGCCCTCAGTCATGGATTGAGAGCTGGAGAAGCTCTGTACATTCACAGCCCCCCCAGCTACAATTCCTGCCAGCCAAGACTCGAACTGCAATCTTTGGATTACAATCCGACTCTCTAAACATAGCCACGACTTCCCCCTTAAGGAATTATAAAGGCATGCAATGAAAGAGGAGTCTAAAACAGGAAGCTGATCACAATCACCTTCCTGCCATCCCAGATCTCTAAAGCTGACATAGAGTTCATGCTTCTTGCAACCCTGTTTGGGGTCTACACTGGTACCCTCTGCATAGAAACAGAGGAAGAATACAGTTTGTAGCACTTCTGTTAATAACAGGCTTATAAACTGTATGTTAATTTTGTATGAAGCTATATATTTTCTGGTAGAAATGAAAAGCCTGAAAATGAAATTAAGTAATGAACTAACACAAAGTTAGTAAAAAGGGTGTCACCTGCGGCCTCAGCTGTCTTTAAAGCCACTTGGCTGGGCGTGACACCAGGTTGGGGTTTTTAGAGCGGTGGGTGACCCCCTCTGTTTGTTTACTGATGCTGATGCGAACACTACGGAGATGGATTCCTGACGCTTTTCAACAAAACGCCACCATAAATGGCTTGCTTATATCGAGGTCCAGTGCTGCCCACCAGACCTGCTCTCTTGGGTTCATTCTTTCACCTGCAGAGGGCGACAGTGAGTTGCATGATGACTTGATAAATTACCACTCTGTTCGTGAGTTAAAAACATCGTTAAAAATTCTGTGATCATGTCATTCCAATAATCTGAATACTATTTCAACTGTATTTTGGTGTCCAGAAAAAGACTGGATCCTCTGATGTTTATGATGTTGTATCTAATTTTGTTTGAATAGAATAAATAAAGTATGGAAGACATGAGGGTGAGTAAATGAGACAGAAGTTCCTATCCCCTATGCCAAATGTCATTTGACTGTTTAGGATGGTAGTTTGGCAGGTTGTGTTATTAGATATTTTAATATTGAAGATGCTTCAACATTATGCGGTTTCCAGAGAGAGCTGCCTAGTCACCAAGTTCTGACCTGGGTTTATAACCCAGTGGTTAGTGGTGACCGTGAGGTCAAATACCAGCCATCCCTCTTCTGCCACCCATACCACTCGCGAGTCTAGTAGGTACAGCTCCCTGCAAGGAGGTCATATATGGGTCAATAGCTCTTTACTACAAACGCAAAAAGTGGATATGATCACTAAAACAATAAAAAAACATCTAGGTTTTACATTAGTGCTCTTCACCCATGCTAAACCCAAAAACGCAATGCTAGAATGTTCTGGGATTATTGGTCTAAATCTACGTTTCATATAGAAGTAATAGAGTGATCAATTCATATAATTGAATGGATAAAAAAGGTCAATTGTCTTTTGTCAATAATGTATAAAGCACAGCTCACACAGAAATAACTTTCAAACTGTTGGTCAATGCGGTGAATCCAAAAAGCCTAACTTAAACCTGCTGCAAAATTTGTATGGTGAAACTTTTGATCTAATGTGAAATTCCTGATTGTGTAGATTCCCATTAAATTATTAGATTTTTCTAAACAATTATCAGACAATGTGACCACACATTAAATGTCCACTACATTTAAATAACCCTCAGAGAGACGTTCACTTCAGTTGTTTAAAAACACCTCGTTCACATGATGTAGTCAAATTTGAGCTACTTGTCATTAGCATCATTGAGGTTTTCTCTGCTGACAAGTTACAAACTGCAGAAATGAGATGCAAAAATGCCATGTCATGCCGGGACTTGTTGTCCTTCTCAGATACAGATATCACTAAATAATCTCTACTCCATGAGAAAAGAATTTGAGGTCTGGCTGATACGAGCCATGAAATAAAACAACTGACAATGCAACAGGCAAGAACATGTTCCCAAGACAGCGTCAAGTTCCTTCTTATTAAATGTGATGTTTTAGAGATCAGATTGTCCTCCGGTGATGGAAACAGGGCTTCTGGGTGGCTCTCCAGAACAATGACTTGACTTACAGGTAAGATTTCAGACCTTGAGGCCAACAAGAGACTAGGTCTTTATGTTCCTCCTGTCTAGTCGCCTTGCTGTCTGTGCGCATCAACGGGGCAAACCATCTCTGCATGACAATAGGAGAGGTGCAGGAAGGATGATTCACAATGGGTGGTCTTCACAGGGAATGTGTGCGTCGGGGGTGGATAATGCTTTTGTGTGTGCGATGGACACCTCAAGAGAGACGGTCTGTCTGAGCATGTCTCACCTGCAGGACTTCTTCAGGTTCTCCGCTTTACGGACACAATCAGAAACTTTCCAAGGAGGTGTGATCAAGGATGAGGGAATGAAGGGCAAATCATTTCGCATGGAGGAATGGGGTGTTTCTCCAGATGTCCAAGGCAGAGAACCTCCTTTCCACTAAGGACTTTGCATCTCAATAATTGACAGTAATGAATTTTTGTAATAGCGGCTGTGCTTACTGCTTGTTAGCGGCCACACCATAAATCAGATTGAGGAATTCTGTGGGAGCCCTGGCACTAGACATGTACCGTTGGTCAGACAAATCAGTGTGTGTGTGTGTGGTGTGTGTGTGTGTGTGTGTGTCCATCCCTCCTACATTTAGGCTAAAATGTGGCGGCATATGTTTCATTTCAGACATTTCATTTTGTTTGTTTTTTATTATACCTGCAGGCCTTTTCATACTATTCTTTAAAAAACCCAACCAACTAGAGCATATCAAAGTCATGAATTAGCTTTTACATATCTGAAAAATTATATCTTGAATTACACAATAAATAACCAAACCATTAAATGCCAAGGGCAAACAGATTCACATGCAAAGTCAATGTGAAAAACTTTAGAGTAGAACAGGGAATGAATTGAATCCTGAAAGTGGGTGTTCAGTACCACAGTGGGCCATGAGGTTGTAAAGGAGCGGCTGAGATGGGATTTGCAAAGTCAGCTGAGAAGAGTATGGTTTCCAAAATGAAGCAATTTATTACATTTTGGAATATCATGATCAATTGAATCATTCACAGTTGAAAAAGTAATGTTCTGCATGATGTCAAGGACTGAACAGCCAAATAGAATTATTTATTTATGTATTTATAATGACATACCTTTTGGGCTGCTGTTGGAGCACATGGAACACACTGACACGGAAAGTCTCATTTTCATAGCGCTCGTGTATGAAGTCCTTGTAGATGCGGAGCTCCGCAGCTGTCACGGTTTCTCCCGCCGGTATGCGGGACAGGTCAAAACGAAACTCTCTGTGGTGCTGATGATAGAGACGGAGGTCTTCATCTAGATCCACTACAGAAAAGGGAAGATAAATTGAATGGGAAGTATATACTATATTATAGTAATGTAACTGTCCTTAAAAATCATTCAAATATTATAAATAATGTATTCAACCAGCTACACTCTTAAAAATAAAAGTGCATAAAATGTTCATCACAGTGATGCCATTCTGCATAAGAACCAATTTTGGTTCATAAAGAACCATTCAGTCAAAGGTTCTTTAAAGAACAATCTCTTACTTACCTTTTAATAATCTAAAGAACCTTATTTTGCCACAAAGAACCTTTTGTGAAACAGAAAGGATCTTCAGATGTTAAAGGTTCTTTATGGATCCGTTTACACAAAAAGGTTATTCTATAGCATCTTGAAGCAACCTTTATTTTTAAGAGTGTACTTCAATATATTTATGAGGTTTAATATATATATATATTATTTGTGGCATTTTGGACACAAATGTCTTCTTCAATGTGTCTCATTCACAGCCATTTGCAGCCCATTAATAATAGTATATATATATATATATATATATATATATGTATATCATAAACTAGCCAGTTGAATAAAAGCCTTTTAATATTTTGAAGTGTGACATTTTTGGATTGTATTTTTCCCTATTAGAGTAACTTCAATATATGTAACAGAACATCTGAGCATATTTAATGTAATTATTAAATATATGTTTATTGTGTAATTGAGGTCTATTTTGAGTGACTGATGAATTTACATGTTGCCTTAAAATGTTAAAATGCTCATGAGCTCATATTAATTGGAATTTTACATGGAAAGATTATATGAATCTGTGCTTGCAAACTTGTATATTTCTAGCCTTAGGATGTAAATTTCCAGCCTTGGCTAACTGTGTGTGAGACACATAGTGTAAGCTGGTTAAAAAATCATCTAAATTTGGTTTGGTTTGAATGCAACTACAAGCTTTTCTTTTGTCTCATTTGACTTCACAGTACCGTTGCCAACCAATGAGCACACACACTGACACCACAGCATAAGTCACTGTACCAGACTTCATTCTGTCAGAAACGCTGTGGAGTCACGCTGAGCGCTTACGCTTGATTGCCTCACCCACATCACTGTGTCCAAAAAAGAAATGTTTGCTTCCATAAGCCGGTGATTGATCTGGGCGCTGGGTACCCTGGGGACGAAGCTGGGGGAGAAACCACAGGCCCTGCACCCACCCACCATAGACTTCAATCACACACATGTGCCAACCACAAGAAAAGCTCCGTTAAAGGCCTTGTCTGGAAACCAACGTTGCTTCACATATAGATATAGGTAATGGATACACATGCTCATTCAGGCTGCATATTGGTGACTCCTCGCTAACCTGTTAACTGTGGTAAAATAATCTAATTCCGGATAAGGAAGAGGTCTTGAGTAGCATCTGGCTTGTCCCGAGTATTCCAGACATGGTTGACCACATCTGGGAGAAGGTTGTCCCTATCCTGTTGAAAAGACCAGCATATGTTGGGTAGTGGATGCTGGGATCACCACCAGGCTTCTCAAGCAGCTTCACCAAAGAGGCCAGCTTGAACAGCACCACTCCAGCATAACCAGCATGAAGTTCAAAACTGTTCAAAGCTAGTCTTTTTAATAGTCTAGGCCTCATTTCCTCTTTTGTTGGCATCTTAATCTACATGAATCCACATGCATAAACTCCAAGAAAGACTAAATAAAGTATCTCAATGAGTGCAGAGGAAAAAAATTATAATGAAGTCTCGGTCAACACTGACTTAACCCCTGTGTTGTATCAACCCAGCCCAACACAGCTGAGCCGATCCTCAGAATTTCCAGCCTGATGGTGGGCATAAACATTTCCTGGAGGTTTCATGCAGCTTTTACAACCAATTTGTCATCCTTCGGTTCCACCCTTCCAACCAGTCCAAGCTTTTCAAGTGACCTCCTGCAAGTATGCATGGAATCTGTTGTGACGATTTCTCTTAATTTTTATGCACATCCTGTCTGTAAGTTCAAGACATCAGTGCGAGGGAACAGTGATGCATTTGAGTCTTTCCAACTTCTCATCTTGCGAGAGCATGATTATTGGGGAAAGCACTCCGAGAGGAAGAACTCGGAGGCATGCACATACACAAAATAGCGAGTCCATTAATTTAACCGCAATTAAACAGTGGAAAAGGAAAACATGGGGATTTTATGAGGGCAATAATTGCTTGTAAGGTTTGGTGTGTTTATGAGAAAGGCCATATGATGCAAAGATCAGATATGCATGCCGCACCATGTGCTGTGTTTTAACACTTAGCTCTTGATCTGAGGACTGGAAAGAGGGCCATACACTTGGCAGAACAAAAAGTTTTAATTGTCATAATCTATGTTGAGTAAAAACAGTCATTAAACTCACATATGCAAGCGTAAGCCTTTTCCGCTGTGGGATATGGGCTATTCAATGAATTAAAGATTTTTATCGAATTAATTATGGCAATTAATCAGTGGGTTGCATTTTATTGCAGATATCAACATTTGGTTTAAATAGCACATAAATGACCATTCAAGATCATGAAAATTTACAAAAACTGTGTTACAAAAATGGACTTTTGAAGTTAATAACAGAATGTTCTATTGTCTAAATTCCAGGCTAAATGCTAAACATCAGACAATGAAAAGAGTGTTTTCTGAGCGGGCTGAAAAACTAATGGAGGTCTAATCGGCTTTTGGTTGCGAGGCTAGAAATCTGATAGAAGATCTGGTTACAGGTTACTAGGTGGATTTGTACGCTGCTTGTTGTGCATGCTTCGGCACTGAGATAGAGTTCTCTGGAATTTGGATTAACAATTCACATAAGCAATCACTATTTGTTTATGTTTAGTTATGGTAATCTTGGTTGACTTTTATCTTATATAGGCCTTACGCTCATTCATCTCTTTTAGTTTAAAATCTACAAGGCCATGTCTTGTAAATGATTCCGGTAAGAAAGACTGTGGTGGATTTTAAAGTTTTCTTAGTAGGAGCATCAGTATTTGTGATAAACTCCGATAAACATAGAAAATAGGAGTAATTTTTACCAAAAGCTGCACTATAAGGTCACAGCTAGTTTGCTGGAAACCACAACTTCTTTGAAAATTAAAACTAGAAAGTAGCAAACTTTGATGACACGCATTGTTTAAGAGTTGAAAAGTAAAAACAGAACTTGAAAGCAAAAAGCTGAAGGTCATACAGGCCTTTTTTACAACATAATATGAAAAGGAAAAAGTTTTTCAAGACCGATTTGGATTGTTGGCATAAGAAGTGTAAAAACAGTTTAAAGGTTATATAAACACTGAGTAGCTTGATACATGAACACTTTGAAATTTGAAGGTTAAATAAACCTTTAGTATAGTTTAAGAGAGATTTTGAAGAGATGTATGTCTTTGTATAGGAGTAGATATAGATAGATAGATAGATAGATAGATAGATAGATAGATAGATAGATAGATAGATAGATAGATAGATAGATAGAATAGATAGATAGATAGATAGATAGATAGATAGATAGATAGATAGATAGATGTTTATTACATGCATGTCAACTATGACTCATAACTCAGTAGATGGAGGAAATGTCTCTGCCAGTCATCAAAAAGAACACTACACTGCCCGATCACCCCATCCAACACAGATTCCAAACACATAATAAACCTGCTGTGTAAAACTTTTAAAGAAATTCCCAAGAGGTCAGCCAACGCGTGGGATACTTTTCCACTTCTAAACACGCATAAAACTGGCAGCTGTCATTTGTGCTATGCGTAGGCGATATTAAGTCTGCACAATTACAGGTGCATCTCAATAAATTAGAATGTTGTGGAAAAGTTCATTTATTATCAGTAATTCCACTCAAATTGTGAAACTCGTGTATTAAATAAATTCAGTGCACACAGACTGAAGAAGTTTAAGTCTTTGGTTCTTTTAATTGTGATTATTTTGGCTCACATTTAACAAAAACCCACCAATTCACTCAACAAATTAGAATATGGTGACATGCCAATCAGCTAATCCACTCAAAACACCTGCAAATATCCTGAGCCTTCAAAATGGTCTCTCAGTTTGGTTCACTAAGCTACACAATCATAGGAAAGACTGCTGATCTGACAGTTGTCCAGAAGACAACTCATTTGTCGCTTTTCCAAGTTTGGCATGGCTCGTTACGGCACGGCACGGCTCACCTGGGCTGAGGAGAAGAAGAACTGGACTGTTGCCCAGTGGTCCAAAGTCCTCTTTTCAGATGAGAGCAAGTTTTGTATTTAATTTGGAAACCAAGGTCCTAGAGTCAGGAGGAAGGGTGGAGAAGCTCATAGCCCAAGTTGCTTGAAGTCCAGTGTTAAGTTTCCACAGTCTGTGATGATTTGGGGTGCAATGTCATCTGCTGGTGTTGGTCCATTGTGTTTTTTGAAAACCAACGTCACTGCACCCGTTTACCAAGACATTTTGGAGCACTCCATGCTTCCTTCTGCTGACCAGCTTTTTAAAGATGCTGATTTCATTTTCCAGCAGGATTTGGCACCTGTCCACACTGCCAAAAGCACCAAAAGTTGGTTAAATGACCATGGTGTTGGTGTGCTTGACTGGCCAGCAAACTCACCAGACCTGAACCCCATAGAGAATCTATGGGTATTGTCAAGAGGAAAATGAGAAACAAGAGACCAAAAAATGCAGATGAGCTGAAGGCCACTGTCAAATAAACCTGGGTTTCCATACCACCTCAGCAGTGCCACAAACTGATCACCTCCATGCCACGCCGAATTGAGGCAGTAATTAAAGCAAAAGGAGCCCCTGCCAAGTATTGAGTGCATATACAGTAAATGAACATACTTTCCAGAAGGCCAACAATTCACTAAAAAAAAATTTTTTTATTGGTCTTATGAAGTATTATAATTTGTTGAGATAGTGAATTGGTGGGTTTTTGTTAAATGTGAGCCTAAATCTAAACGTAATCTAAATCCACACTTAAAAGAACCAAAGACTTAAACTACTTCAGTCTGTGTGCATTGAATTTATTTAATACACGAGTTTCACAATTTGAGTTGAATTACTGAAATAAATTAACTTTCCACGACATTCTAATTTATTGAGATGCACCTGTATATTTAAAAAAACATTAAATGAATGATTATTTTCAAATCCAGTCAACATTCAGAATGCTAAATGTTGACTAAACTAATAAAAACTAATCCAGAGTAATGATCTATTACTGAGATCATTCTGCACGTGCACGCGCCTGAGTGACTTCGTGGGAGAAACAATGCTGCCATCTTGTCAAGTTCTTGTAAGTTGCACTAAATAAACGTTATTTTTTTAGACTACATTTAATTAGACAATCATGCAACATATTCTATTTTATATATTCTTTTTTTTTTGAGTGGACATTTAGAAAGTGTTTTATGAGTTGTATATCCGAAGAAAAGTTGATGTTTAAGTGTGTCAAGTTCAGGCGTCAGGTAACTGTGGTAAGTAGTAACTGAATACATATTTGTACTTAAAGTTAGACTGAATTTATCAAAACGTATATTAAAAAGGTGTACATTTTTATTTAAAACGTATATACACAAACGTACAACATATATATAAAAACATCGAGTAGCCTAAGCCTTGTCGCTGTATGATATGTAATGTAAGTGAAGGGAATGCCACAGGGTAAATTAGCCCTTGTTTAATCCATAAAACACTTAATTTTAATGTCAAAAGCTGTTACAATAATTAATTTTAGCTAATTTTGGCGTGTTGTATGATATTTTTGTGTTTCCGTGATGCGAAAATATATGAAGAGATTGCGCGGTCTTTCTCTCTTTTATAAGCCATTATGCTTAATAACATAATGCGCTCATCTGAAGTTAAGATGGGTGTGTTGAATGGGTTTTTTGCGTGTATAAACTTTTGCAATTGTCCCATGTAAATAGAGTAAATAGACGACATCAAACGTGACTAACAACAAGCCAAAAGCTACGGTGAAAAGTCGCTCTTATCAAACGGAGAGGATTCACATTACACAGCTTCTCTGTCCTAGTGAATGGCGCTTCGGAAACTAAGTTTGTTCGAAAATGAACAACTGAAATGTTTCACAAGACCGTTCAAAGCATCTCAGTCAGTTCACTAGGTAGTGAATCACTAGATTGTGCACACGAGTTCCTGCACTGGTAAAGAGACCATGGCATAGTAAACACTGGGACAACTGATCAATCAATTTGTAAAACGTCACCATTGGTATTTATCAACAACAGGCAGGACCATTATATTTAGATATTATGTTTAAGCTATTTGAGGTAGCTTAGCCCCTTAATATGAAATTTACATGTTCTATTACAAATACAGTCCGCATCAATGTTCCCTGTTGTGCAATGGGAATGGATTTCTGACAAAAAATAAAAGTGATGCAACTTCAGTTTCATCACACATTTAATGAACTGATGTTGTTACATTGTACATTATTTAAAAGGCATCATTTAATTTATTGAACTTAAATGTACCTTTCTTTCTCCATCAGGGTGTGGCCAAAGGTTTCATTGGTGCTTTGCCATCATAGCAATATTTCAGACGCAACCTAGTCAGTTTTTCCAAGTCACCAAACACTGGCTCGACCAGACCACTCCACTGCAAATACACTTTGTACTTTCAAGACACTAGGAAGTGTATTGTTTTCATTCCAAGTAATGTGTGTAAACTTTTATAGTGTTTACTACAATTATAATGTGCTTCGTTGTTCTCAGTGGCATCTACACTAATATTAGTCTGTTTCTTTCTTATTCCGAGGTCCCCATAGCTACACAGATCCAGTCTGTATCCAGATCAGATGGTGGATCAGCACCTGGAGATGACAATCCTCTGCTCAATCTGACCTGTGTTGCAGCCTAGAATTAAACCATGCCATGCTGGTTTCATCTGGCCAGAGGAGAACTGCCCCTGACTGTGCCTGGTTTCTCCCAAGCCTTTGGCTTGCTTATTTGGGAACGCTAGGCTGATTGCAAGGACATTATTGGAAGAGAACTGAACTGGATGATGTCAACACTGAACTGACTTCACCATTGAACTGACTTTAACTGGAAAAATGACTCTTGCATTATTGACAAACTATTTTCCTGTTTGACTCTTTAAAGCTGATTTTACACAATCAGTATTGTATAAAGCGCTATATAAATAAAGGTGACTTGACTTGATTTTATATACCGTAACACCTAGTTCATTTTTTTGTGAACAGTAGTAATATTTGTAAATTGACAACTTTTTGTAGTCTTCAAAATGTTTGATCAAGTACAAGATTTTAGTTGAATGGACTATAAAACTAGTTCAGTAAATGTTGAGTCAACTAAAAAAAAAAAAAATTCAGATAATACTTAGAAGTCAGAAATTGACTGAACGTACAATTTAAAACTAGTTTTAGTTACAAAATAATAATTAGTTGAAACCGCTTGAATTTTTACAGTGCACACACACACAGACACTAAGGTCTAGTCTTGATAGGGAGAGTGTTTGGATGATGTATGTGACCCTCCATGTCTACTGCCCTCAGCGCTCTTCAAAAATGCCTCTCTTAAATCCTAGTCATGCGAAACAAAGCCCCATTAAACCCCATCTTAGAGCTTTGAGGGGATTCTGTGGAAACTGGAACTGTGCTTGCTGACGTGAACAAGTCCATTTAGAAAAGTAAATAATAATAATGATGATTATAATAATAATAAATCACATTCGGAAATGGATAACAAATACTGCAAAACACACACTATGTGTGTATAAAATGACTGATGGACAGCTGTGAAATAAAAATGAATGCATTTAAATTTTAATAAAAATAAATACATTTAGCTGCTATTCAATTTGGGGATAAATTTTCTGAACACATTGAGCTAAAATATTAGATATGAACTATGATTAATAGCATGCATAATCTCATTCATACCTAAATATAATTTAGAATATAAAAATGTAAAACTAATTAACAACAAAATAATCCCAAATGACTATACTAGTAACATTGTATCATTAAAATAAACGGCCATGAGTCTTTTTTTAACAACTATAAGATTCAAGATGGGAAATAACAAGGTTTGTCATTGTCAAAGAGTCATAGTTCTCAAGAATACAGACAAAAGGATTTATGATAAGAAGAGGGAGAATGATGGAATGGAATTCATCTAGAAACAGATAAGATCCTCTTTGATAAACGGATTAAAGTCGAATCTGATAACTTGTCTAACATTTTAATCTAACAGGAATCATGTTTGGAACCAAATCAAGAAATCACATTAGCAATCCATTGACACACCTTTAAGGTGTTTATTAAAAATGTTGTTTTAAATGGTGCTCACCCAGATTGACAAAGCTCATCACCATGTCGGCATCGCTGAGAAAGCGGTTGTCCTGTTGGGTCAGCATCGGAGGTCGCGGGGTGGTGTACGCCGGTTTATTCGAGTCCTCCAGGATGGCGTTATTATACAGATCAAGCATGAACATGGGAGCCGCGGTGTGCCTCTCCTGCAGGAGCGGACGGGGCCGGTGCGGCAGCCCGAGGATGGAGAGGATCTCCCGCTGCATCTCCCTGCGCTCCTGGCTCTTCAGCCGCCGCTGGAGGAAGCTGGACTGAATGTCATTATCCAGACTGAAGTTTGCTTGCATTGCGTCCGCGAGCGCGCTGCAGCCACAGGCCACTATCAAAGCTGAGATCAGCTGCACTGGAATCATATTTAATACAGATAATAAAGAATACGTCCTGAGCAGACAGTGAGTCTTGCTACTTCGTTTGATGATATCACGAAGTTGATTTGTTTGAAAAACACTGACTGTTTAATAATCCTCATTTGACTTTATAATCCTCATCATTGTCCTCATTTGTAAATCGCTTTGGATAAAAGCGTCTTCTAAATTACTAAAATGTCAAATGTAAATGTGCTAATCCAATCCAGAGGTAAATCCAGCATGATGTGTAATGTTGCATTGATGGCCTCACGCTTTAAATAGCCCGCTGCAGCTCGTGGGTGGGGCGCGCACACATGGGCTGTCTTTTACTACACAACTACATACAACTACTAGTTTGCTGAAAAGTATGTTCTAATAAGTATATGCACATTTGTCTCGAAAATTAACCACGTTTTATTATAGTAAAAGTTTAGTAACCATGTTTTTTTTTCTTGTCCAGATTGATTAACCAGTTTTACTACAAATAAAATGAAAATGCCTTTACTATAGTTAAACCATAGTAACCACAAATGAACCATGGTCTTGCTACACTAACCATAGTTTAACCATGTAATTGTAGTAAAACTGTGGTTATAAAAATGGTAATCAATGCACCAAAAAACATAGTTATCAGGCCTACACTTTTAGTAAAATAAAACCATGGTTAATTTAAGGATGCTATTATAATTATGGATGAATTTTACCGCTTTGATAGCTCAATGATGCAAACTGTAAGTAAATGGTTAAATAAATAGTTTTTTTTAAAGTGAGAAGACTTTGCTTCGTCATGTGACTAGGCTATTTACACCACCTAAAAAGTGATCAACTGTTGAGAATGATATTAGTAAAGACACACTTGTATTTGAGCTTCACGATTCGGATAGATCAGTGATACAAACTACACATAATTTGTATAAAATCATTAAGTAGATAAAGTTAAATAATAAATTAAGTAAATACACTTTTTTTAAACTAAAAACTGAATGTTGGTCACAAACGTGAATAACTTTTTTGTTATTACTGCTATGAGATTCAGTTCATATGATAAACCTTGTAAAAGGTTATTATAATTATTGTTATTACAATACAATTATTTCAAGATATCTTTCAGTCACCAGAGTTATTAAAAAAAGAAAATGTATTTAAAATATTGTTTAAATAATTGTTATACAGTAGTAACAATAGCTGTGGTATTTGGTATATTGTGGTATATTTCTGTTGACAGTCCAGCGCTCCTCGTTACTCAGTTCCACAACAGAATTCTGCTTTATTGTAGCCTTGCCCGTCTGAGCACACACTTACCTCCTGACCTGATCAATTCAAACCCCAGCACATCCTTGACCTGTAGCCCACCACGGGTTAAATATGTTTCACTCGCCGCCTGCCTTAATCTCTGTCCGATTAGGGAACAAACATCAGGCAAGTCATGACAGGACTCGAAAAGACAATGCAATGACAGCTCCAGCATGATGATCTGGCATGTTGCTGACCACCTGCTGTGGTTAGAGCCTCTTTTCCCTGTGCTGGAGCCTGCAGACACCAGTCTGGCAACCAGCACCACCCTCCTGCTGTGCTTGCAGTCTGCGTGCAGCGGCCCCAGCCTGAGCCAAAAGGTCAAACGAGTCCCACACCCAGGTTAGCTCATACATACTGCCCATGCTGAAAGGCACCAGTGATCTCACCAACTCTACTAGTCTTTCCCTGACACTTTTCCTCTGCAGACCTGGGCTGTGCTAGGGTGGGGGTCGATAGTTTGGGTGGAGGGGGAAATCTGGAAAGCTGTGATGAGGGTGGCCAACTAAGGTTAGGCTACCCAGAAGAGAACAGGCTCGCCCATAAAGACTGTAAAGGACATATCTTTCTCTCTTTGAAGCTGCCTCTCCTCTTTGTGAGGTCTTAATGTGTGAAATAATGAATTCCTGAAATAATTACATTTGGATTCATCATGAGAATAACAAGACACCGACTTTAATCAACATTATTTGATCACGTAAATCCAACGAAGGAAAAAACAGTCAGAAAAGTTATTTTTTTTAAGAGAAAAGTTTAGTAATAATAATAATAATCTAAAACAGTATCATATTGGATTCATCAGTATTTTATGACTGATATAGGAGAATATGGAGGTCATACTCAAGGAGGGAAACACCATCAGATCTATTCAGAAGCCATAACTGAGCATACATAAGTAATTGGGTGCAGTTGCTGATATTTATGTGAAATTATAATTGTAATGTAGATCAATGAGCTCTGGAGCCTATACCCGTAATAGCAGACTACTTACAATATATATATATATACATATGAAATGCATATCAGTTGCCACTCTATATTTCCTAATACTATGTTTTATAATATTGAAATGTTTAGTTTATGAATAAAGGTCTGTAGTTGTTTTTTTTTGGGGGGGGGGGGCAAAACGTATGTATGCAATGCAATACAACACAATGAATGAGTGTGTCATATATTGATACTTGTAGTTTAATATGATTTCTCTAAAAATATGTATGGATAATCAAGTAAATCTAAAAGTTGTTTCAATCCAGTAAATGTTCATCTTCTAATGTTAAAATATAAAAGTTATTCTTATATTTACTTTATAAAAATGAGTAAAGATTTTACAGCAAAATTACATGTTAACCGTGACCCGGAGGAAAATGTGTTTAGTAAAAGCAAATACTACTAAGTATACTACTAAACTATCAATCAGATGACAGAAAATATCGTGTACAACAAGAGGCCTTAATTAGAGGCCTTAAATATTAGTATCTCATATAATTTGAACCAGGTTATTGGCTTTTTATAATATGGTTTCAGCACTTAAAAAATAAAATAAACATTGACATAGGTCAATAGAGTTCCTCCCAGGGAATTTAAGAGCTTGAGTCCTCACACCTAGTTTAAACAAGCCAGAAATCAGGCAACATTAAGCTAATCCCCAAACATGTGAACAAGCTACTCAAACAAAGCTTGGTGGGATCTCTCAAACTAAGTTATGCAGTAAACAAAGCAAGCGGCCATTTAAGCCAGCCATTTAGCCATCCAATCTGATGTGCTACTCTATATTTGCATTAATCACTTCTGCTAATTCAGAAATCACTTTGGATAATTTACTCAAATATATTCGAAATTAGATTTAAAAAATCACCTCAATACATTTAAAAAGTACAAATATCAAAATAAATAACCTATTTACTGCATTACTTCCTTTAGAATTACATGAATCAGTTATTTTATAATCTGCAATTACACTGGTTTAGCGAGACTAAAAGCTGCACTTCACACGTTTTTAAGGGATGTTTGCACCAGAGACACTTTTGGGGGAAGGGCTCTCATTAATATCAGCTGTTGATGGAAGATAATTCACGACAGCGTTTCTTTGTGTAAAACAAAGAACTGAGAGGCGCCCTTACATACTGACAACACATTCAGTCGCGCTCTTTACTCGACTTACAAAACACAAGATATGTGCTAATGTAATCACACAAATAGGCGCT
Source organism: Oxygymnocypris stewartii (assembly GCA_003573665.1). Classification (NCBI taxonomy): domain Eukaryota; kingdom Metazoa; phylum Chordata; class Actinopteri; order Cypriniformes; family Cyprinidae; genus Oxygymnocypris; species Oxygymnocypris stewartii. The sequence goes on along the minus strand of QVTF01007076.1, from coordinate 9,225 downwards.
AATTGCCCTATGTGCGTGCTAGTTTGTGCGTCTCAACCCTAACCCTAAAGTGACCATGATCTGCCCCAACATAGCCTACATTGATAGCGTGACAAAATATTATTATTATTATTATATGTATCGCGCGAGTCCTCGAGAGGTGTTTGGTAATGGTTTGCAATGACTCTACAATGTAAATAATGTACATTTATGTATTTTGACCCTCTCTGTAAACCAGGCTAAAGTCTAAAAATCTAATTCTGAGATAACGAGCCTCAAAGTTTGATTACAAGCCTTATTTTCACTATGATTTAAATCTGTGACATGGCCTTATTCAGTCAATATTAAAGATACTTGGACTATATTTCCACAGAATGTTCTTTACAATATGTAGGATGGTTTTATGCAGAACATATTGAATCTAAAATAAATGAATTTAGCTGGGTTTTTCACAGAGAGGGTCACAATTAATAATGTTAACGCGACTGCGCGACGTTTCTGTGTTTTGAGTCACTGAATAAAAACATAATTGCTCTGAATAGTTAAAATCTCAACTGAATAGAGTTTACATAGAACTCTTGAAACAACAATCCATGACATGTAGGTGGGGAGGCTGTGTGCCTATTTAAAGAAGGTAACTTCAAATGTAGCTTTTACTGCCACCTTTTGGACAAGTTATGGAAAAACACACATATAGAAATTGAATGGAAGCCAGCAAAAGTAAAACGTCAATATAATTATGTTGTAAATGTGATGGTTTGTTTATAGATTTTTTGGTATAGATATAGTACTGCAAATTGTTTAACCGTCTAAATATCAAAGAAGGATTTTTCAAAACTTTAAACATTTTATAATAATGATGGTAAATATTCTTAAGCAACAATTTCGTCAGGCATATTGTGACATATTACATGACAACTGACATTTAAAGGAGGACCAAACATATGGTGGCTTGCGTGTAACACGGATGGTTAAAATTTTATGTGTAACCTTAGAAATGTACCTCTTATCCATTTCGTATTTGAATGCTGGAACCGTCGATTTATTATAATACACATCATTTATATCCGAGGTTAGAACTTGGAACCTAGCCTGACGTCATCGCAACTCACTGCGCATGCGCATGGACTATAAAAAGCGGTTTCGCACATTCGCTCTTCCCAGTTCCGTCCCGTCGTTCTTGTGAAGGGTAAGTTTGTAGTATTCACTTTGTGTTTTTTTTCTTTCTTTTCTTTATTTATCGATCTTAGAAAATAAAATAAAAAAGCACGCTCTGTAGACGACCAAAATATACAGTGCTAAATTGTAAGACAACAGGATTTTGTAGTTCTGCTCTGATCACGTGGCTGGTTTCCGGTGCACGCGGGAAGGTTATAGACAATGAAAACTTGACTGGTTTAGTAGTATTATTATGCTGTTTAGTGTATATACTTGTGTTAGTAAGATGGATACAAGTTACTTAACGTTACATTATTCGGATGTTTTTACGTTGCATATTGGCGATTAAGCGACTTTGCAGTAGGTTATTTCCAGTGGCAAAATTATCTGAGCAACTGTATAATGATTTTCACTCTAACGTTATATTTGTTTGTTTCACAGTAACGTTATGTGGGCCGTTGGACCATGGAGTTTTCCGATAGTGCTTAACGTTACTCCTATGTTGGTGAGTTTAGATTTCCTGTAGACTTCGCTTTAAAACTCTTGGTAGCAATGATGACTAATCTTTTTTCCCCAACAGATCGACAGTGTTGACCTTTTTAAAACATAAGCCAAATGATCTGAGCAACCATGTAGTTGTCACAAAATCTGATGTTCACGTTTTGGAAGGCCATTGACGTTTACTACTCTTATACCCACAGGTCATACTGGTGCCAAATGGATAACCTTACATTCATCAGACTTAGTTTCATAAGTCTGTAAATGCTCAAAACGGGTAAGGCTGAGCATCTTTTTGGCACACTGTTTTGCCGTTTACCTGGTGCATATGATGACTAATCTTTTTTCCCCAACATATCGACACTGTTGACCTTTTTAAAACATAAGCCAAATGATCTGAGCAACCATATAGTTGTCACAAAATCTGATGTTCACGTTTTGGAAGGCCATTGACGTTACTACTCTAATACCCACAGGTCATACTGGTGCCAAATGGATAACCTTACATTCATCAGACTTAGTTTCATAAGTCTGTAAATGCTCAAAACGGGTAAGGCTGAGCATCTTTTTGGCACACTGTTTTGCCGTTTACCTGGTGCATATGATGACTAATCTTTTTTCCCCAACATATCGACACTGGTGACCTTTTTAAAACATAAGCCAAATGATCTGAGCAACCATGTAGTTGTCAAAAAATCTGATGTTCACGTTTTGGAAGGCCATTGACGTTTACTACTCTTATACCCACAGGTCATACTGGTGCCAAATGGATAACCTTACATTCATCAGACTTCGTTTCATAATTCTTTAAATACTCCAAAACAGGTAAGGCTGAGTGTGTTCATGGTGCATTTGGTTGCCATTTACCTGGTGCATGTGATGACTGATCTTTTTTCCCCAACAGATCGATAGTGTTGACACCTGCTCTAAACTTTAAGCCAATGTATCTGAAGCACCATTAGGATTGCTTCGCATATAGTGTAGTGCTGTTTTTCTTGTTACAACCTTTCTTTTTTCCCACCAAGGAAGAATGCTGTCATTCAAGAGGACGTTACACTTGATGAAGGGCCACATGTAAAATAAGGTATTTGTACTGCTTTTTCTCTCCAAGATTGAATATATTTTTCCATTCTCCAAATTAAAAGTCAAGTTAAATCTAATGGCTTTCTTATTTTTCTAGGAGTTGGAGTAATTTGTGCCCCTAAAGGCCTTTCAGTGCCAAACCCATGTGGAGCAGTGGATGAAGTACATGATGGGTTTTTCCCCAAGCAGTCTAGCATTTACCCGCTATATGACCGGAAACCTTTTTGAGAGTATTGAAGTTGCATTTATTTAGACCTACTAGTATTCCAACATGCTATTTTTGAAGAGTTTGTTCATTTTCACAATGCTGTCACTAATTATTGCTTGTAACTTGTTTATTCCATGGAAGTGTAATGTAGTCTTTCAGCTGGCAGTCAACTCCATTTTACAATAAAACTAAGCCTTGAACTGACTTTGCATTTATTAAAACTTGTTCTCGGTGTCTCATCTGTGCTCTTATAGAGGTCAAATGTAGGGCTGTAGCTATCGAATATTTTGGTAATGGAGTATTCTACTGAAAATTCGATTGATTGATCCGAAAATACCTACTTTTTCTTAAAGAGCAATACTAAATATACAAAAGACCGGTCTTAAAATAAACAAGTAATTTGTTGCCTTTTTTATAAATATTTTTTTTTTATTGCTGAAATTGCATATTAACTGAACTAAACCCATTTAGTGCATTCAAATTACTTAAAAGAAAAAAGGTAAACCATAGCACAAACTTAAGACAGATAAAAATAATCTATACATTAATCTTATTTCCAACTTTGATCCTAACTAAAGCTCAAGCATGACAAGCTTTTACCGTCTTCTTAGAAGGCTTTGTGGCTTTTATAAGGGGAACATTTTTCAGCAACATTTAAAGTTATTTGGAGAATAAACCCTCTTAAATGTCTGCCTACTGGTGTGTGTGTAATAGTTTAAAGGGGCATGTGGTTGCAAACAGTGTGTATGTAGTTACAGTAAATGGTAGGGGTGCACCGAAATGAAAATTCTTGGCCAAAACCGAAAATTCTGGATGTGCTTGGTCAAACTGAAAATGCTTTGTAATTTATTTTATTAAAGTAATTTAACATTTTAATGACTGAATGTAAAAACACAAGCCAATAAAATAACTACACTTTCATTGAAAGTTGTAGTTGACAGCAAATATATTAATATCCATGTATTTTTTTCAGTTCTATGCAACAGAATCAGACATAACTTGTTTTTGACTAATCCAAATAATGTGTGGTCCTACAAACAGGGTTTTTTCTTTCTCAAAATGCAGCGGAGGTGGTACCATCCTGATCATGTGCACACAACCCTTCAACACTTTTTACATACAATGTATTTTAGGTGTTATCATAATTACGTTGAAGAAATGACAATTTGAAAATTTTACTTTTTTGGCAAACAAAGGGAATTTACTATTGAAATTAAAAAATGTTGGAAATGTTGTGATCATTCCTTAAAAAATGTCTTAAAAAACCTGGACTTTTATTTTCCGGTTCACTGTGAATACCTTTAAATTTCTGTGTGTATTATGATATGAGGATAGTTTTACTCAAATGAAACATTAAAACGCTCATGAAGTGACCGAGCAGTTCTGGAGATGTTGTTCATGTGTTTATGTTCTCATTGAGACGTCACGCGCGCTTCAGTGTGTATGCTAAAGGAAAACGCGCATCTCTGTCATCATTCATACAAAAATATGATTGCGTAATATGAGTTAATGCTCATCAGATCGTGTAAATCAGTGGGAAATTAATATAAATTATGATTCAGTGTAAGGAAACATTAAGTGAACATGTATAAACACTAAAAATCCTGGCAAAGCTGTATTATCAGCACATGTGAGCAGAGAATAGCGGGGAGCAGATCAGTGGAGATTTTACCAGCGTTGGCCAGATCAGCTGTACCACAGCATGTGACAGCACAGCAGCGCTACTGCAATCAGGAACAAGTAAACTAACGTTACATAGACATTTCTTGTGAGCTCGTTATTTGAGCGGACTCTGCTTTTACGGTGAGCATGAGCGGTAACTGAGCAGAATGATAGAGCGGAATATTGACAGGAGTGTCACATGGCGCAGTGATGAAGGTGTGAAACCCGGACACTGCTGGGCGGTGCGGCATATATTTTCGGCTGCCGAAACTTCAGTGCATCCCTAGTAAATGGACAAAATGATTCTTCGCCCTAGTCAAATGTATAATGTACATCAAGCTGAACTCTCAGTGGGGTGAAATTTATGTCTAGGGAACATTCAAACTGGCATATCTATTCAAATTGAGCAACATTAAAATGCTAAAACATTAACGGCATGATTACTGTAGGTTAAGTGTCTAAAATGCAGGAATTTAAAGTGGCAGGATCTTCTGAATTCATTTTTTTATTTTGTCAATATAATGGGGTCTTTGTGCATTTAACACCAGTATTTATTATTATACTGCACATATAAAACCATTCTTTCATGTTAACCAAGCAGTAGCTTTTTATTTTATGAATGGTCACAAAGCTTTCTTCTCAAATGTTTTGCATTGGTGAAATGTACATCCACTAAAATTCAAACAACTGACAGTATTTGTATAAGGTACTGAGAAAATACATTTCAATTTCTCCTCCGAGTGCACAGCTCTGCTTTAAACATGTAGTTCCCATGTGTTCTGTCCCCATATGACTCACAGAAAGTACAAGCAATATTACTCATACACACTTCTGTACAAAATATACAGACGTCTTACAAGACGCTAGACATCCACCCACACTAAAAAAAAAACATTACATAAATCCACCCAATGCTGTGTCTGTAGTGATCCTCAATGTTACAGCAATCTATGATCCAAATAACCTGAAAACAAACAACACTTTAAAATATGCAACGGCTCTCCACAAAAACAAAGTTTGTTTTCAATAGAGCTCAAATATGATTATTTTGAGAGCATGAAAGTTTAAAACAACAAAATATCTATAGTAAATTAATACTCACAAGATCATGCAAAACATGATGAAAATGTTCCAAAGAGCAATGAATATGCGAAAGTACCGCAGACTCAGCAAAATCTCTCTGATGTTTTCACCTTAATGATGCATAATAAGAGTTAAATATGGTACAGGGGAGGGTGCTAAAAAGCATAATCTTTTATCTAATATTTGACATATTTCATAAAATGCATTCCAGCTCAATGCCATGATAGATTTAGGGCTTCTGTGGTGACCTGTAACTGTCAGCCGTTTGCTCACTGTACAATTGGTTAATATTACACTGCCCCAATAATATTAAATTAACCATTATTTCGTAATGTAGCGTTTATGAATTGCGGTTACCAGTGCTGGACGATCCAGCTTCATCGCCAAAGCCTTTAGACGGCGTTTCTCTCTTCTTCTGCACACAGACAGTGAACGGCACAGATTAACAAGCAATCATCCAAATGAAAACTAACAGCTAACATTAGTGTTTTCACTCACAGTTTGAAGTTGAGCACAGCGCCTGCGTTCATGAGCAAAGTGCTGCAAACACAAGAAAATGAGTGACGTGGAACGAGGAAGACACACGACAATAATACACTACACATACGAGCATCACGAATAACTTTATATTTAATAATACCACGAAATGTGTCCTGCTTTAGAAAAATGTGACATTTACCCAAAAATTAAAAGATCTCCGAGCATTTTGGATGATTATTTCCGCCTCGCTTAGTCTTCTTCTTCTTTGTGATTTTGGCGTATTCTGCACCGTAGGCACATACCGCCACCTACTGTTTTCATGCATACGTGGATGATAGTCCCCGTCTCTTTTCAGATCTTATTTTACTTTATTGTTAATTTTATTTCGGGTTTACCCAAGCGCTGGCTGCTGCGTGTTCAGCTTCCATGCCAAAAAACAAAACAAACAGCTGTGTGTTCCCCTATTGTCTGGGTTTAAAATGGGATTTGTATATTTGTTATCTCTCTCTCTCTCTCTCTCTCTCTCTCTCTCTCTCTCTCTCTCTCTCTCTCATCTCTCTTCTCTCTCTCTCCTCTCTCTCAGCTTCTATCTCTCTCTCTCTCTCTCTCTCTCTATATATATATATGAATCAAAAATATAGTTGAAATTCTTGTAACTTGTAACTTATTAAACTTTTATAAATTTTTAGATTCATTACATATAAAGTAAAAACACTACAAAAGTATTTTTTTTCATTTTGACGATAGAGCTTACAGCTAATGAAAGTCAAAAATCAGTATCTCAAAATATTTTGAATATTTACATTTGAGTTTCAATAAATGAACCACCATACAGAATAAATTCTGGGTATCTCTTGTTCTTTGAAACCCAGAATAATGGGGAACACTGCTGACTTGGCAATGGTCCAGAAGATGATCATTGACACCCTCCACACAGAGGGTAAGTCACAGAGGGTCATTACTGAAAGGGGGGGCTGTTTCAAGGAGTGCTGTATCAAAGCATATTAAATGCACAGTGCAATCAAGTCACACGTTCAAGACATCTTCAGGAAAAAAGGTTACCAAGTCACTTCTGAAAACAGAAACATCGTCAGAAGCATCTTACCTGGGCTAAGGAGAGAAAGGGAACTGGACTGTTGCTCAGTGGTCCAAAGTCCTCTTTTTCAGATGAAAGTTAATTTAGCATTTCATTGGAAATCAAGGTCCCAGAGTCTGAAGGAAGAGTGGTGGAGAGGCACAGAATCCAATGTTGCTTAGAAGTCCAGTGTGAAGTTTCCACAGTCAGTGATGCTGTGCCATGTCATCTGCTAGTGGTTCACTGTGAAGTCCACAGTCAACGCAGCCATCTACCAGAAATTGTATGGCATTTCATTCTTCCTTCTACTGACAAGCTTTATGGAGATGCTGTGATTTCATTTTGTCAGCAGGGATTTGGCACCCTGCCCACACTGCCACAAGGTACCAAAAGCTGGTTCAATGGCCATGGTGTTACTGTGCTTGATTGGCCAGCAAACTAGCCTGACTTGAAACCTCATAGAGAAGAAGAAGATGAGAGACACCAGACCCAACGACGCAGATGACCTGAAGGCCGCTATCAAAGCAACCTGGGCTTCCATTACACCTGAACAGTGCCACAGACTGATTGTCTCCATGCCACGCCACATTGATGCAGTAATTCATGCAAAAGGAGCCCCAACCAAGTATTGAGTGCATAGAATTAACACTTTTCAGAAGCCTGACATTTCTGTTTTAAAATATCATTTTTTTTATTGATCTTATATAATATTCACATTTTCTCGAGACACTGAATTTTGGCGTTTTTCCTTATCTGTAAGCCATAATAATCATAATGTTCAAGAAATAAAGGCTTTAAATATTTTACTCTGTGTAATGAATCTATGTAATATATTGGTTTCACTTTCTGATATGAGTGACAAAAACTATTGACCTTTTTTCAGGATATTTTTTTTTTTTAGATGTTACATATAAAACGGTTAGTTCCATTTCTTGATTCTGATTGGTCAGCAGCTGTGTTTTATTCAGGATACTGCACGGCGATGACTGCTTCCCTCAACCGTTCTGTGTACACCGAGCATCACCCGTAGCAATATAAACAATCAATAGCATCAAAACTCTTTAATGTATTATGTATTTCGGCAGTATTAACTGTTTGCTATTTATTTAATTAAGTATTAGTGACCCCTGCTGGCCTTATGTTGCATCTTTCAGCTTTAATTTTGAGACCCCGCCCTTCCCCGTCTAAATAAACTCTAAATGCGGAGATGTGTTGTGTGCTGCGCACGTCTGTGTGAAAGACTACCGTTTCTGAAGTGAGGAGGGAATATAACTGAATGTATTTGTTTTCTGTTTCAGTTATATTTATGTCCGTCAGTTTACACTGCAATGACGCTTGCAAACTCGCGCTGTCTGTTTTAAAGACTAAAAACAAAAGTTGTCTCATGCTGAGAGATAAGCAGATATATGGTGCAGAGTCAGACGCGGCATGATGTGCACGTGCTCCCTCAAATTTTTGAGCCAAGTGGATTTTGAATGCAGCTTCCAACAGACAAAAAATAGCCGATTAACATTTTTATATATATTTGATTCAATCACGCCTGCGTGATTTAATTGTTCAGCGTGCTGTGTTGGCCGCAGCTTAAATTAAAATCTGCGTTCGCTTGCTGGCGCGAAGTCAGAGACCGACGTGTTTATACAGCACTGCGCATTATAACCAATCACACACCATACTGTTGAGCTTATGAATGCAATGACCAATCAGAGATGTTCAGATGATTCATCGTTAAAATGCCGGTTTTTCTTCACTTGCTCGCTGACTGTATACTTGTAACGCTGAGTCAGTGGCGTTAGGATCCATGTGCAGCTTTATTAAAACAGAATGCAAGTCAAACAGGCAGAATTCAATCACGAGCTTCAAACACAACGTAGTCAGGGCAGAATCAAAATCAGAGTTCGGGATGAGGATCAGGGCTGGCGGCAAACACTCAGGATAATCAAATAACAAGGCAGGTTGAATCAGAGTAGGCAGGCGGGAGAGAATCAGAGTCCTATAAACA